>JAGFPH010006234.1:31958-48665 GCA_018207615.1 Philaenus spumarius
CAGCTGTTTCCTATAATATTTCCATCAGCTGTCTCCTATAATTTTTTATTTTTTTTTTGTCTTAAAGGTTATAATTGTTTTAAGCTTGAAATCAGCTGACCCGTGCTAATATTTCGCGAGTTATGAGTAGGCCTACAAAACAGTACTTACCTGATTTGTATTTACATATATTTTCCTATAAAAAAAAAACACAATTAACAAAAATACCGAGTAATGCTCGGTCGCCCAGGTACTAACTTTTAATTAACTTAAATTCTACCCGTTTCCGTAGTAATTTAGTCTTGGCTTACTTCTACGATTTACCACACAAATTTCCACTTCTTATGTTTGGTTTCAACAAATTTAGTACGAATTCTTACTAAAAATATGTTAAGAAATCGGGTTGTAGATCTATTGCAGTCATGTGTAATCTATTGCATCGTGCAGTTGTCTGGATGCTCCTATTTTAATGTTTGTAACTGTGAAGTTTTGTTAGATTTTTTTATAAATAATATAATTTTATTATTGGAGGAGAGTAATGGAAATAAAAGCAACAAATTTAATCATTTTCGGTACAATCCTTTTGGTTTGCTTAAAAGTGGAATAAAATCGATGTAACAAAATATATATTTATTTAGTTCACTGACTCTGTTTTTATTGAATTTATGTAGGCTATTTATGTATCAGCTGTCCATTGAACTTCAGAAAACATAAGTTGAATTTAGTAAAATTCGAGATATTCTACGTTTAAAATTTTAAACAGCTGCAATTTGAAAATGTAAATGAATATCTTATGTACTTCACAGATTATACAATTTTTTACAACATACAAAATGACGGATTGTTTGGTAAGTCTCCAGAAGTATTGTTCCTTATAAAACTTAAATGAAGGGAAGCAGTGTGTTGGCGGCGGTTAGCATGGTTGTATAAGTCACTACCAGAGGAACGAGAAAGAAAGTTGAAAACCTACAAGGGCCAGATAGGTAACGGAACTGCGACCATTCTATGCTTCGGGACAAGCTGTTTGCAGTGTAGGAAAAAATGGTACCGCGGGTGTGTGTTTCCAGCCCCACTTGGGTGAAAAATATATATATTAAAGTCGTTACCCTCTGTCTTTGTTAGACTAACTGGAAAAATATATAAGTTAAAGTCGCTTCCTCTTGCTGCCTTTATTAGACTAATTGGCAAAATATATATGTTAAAGTAGCTGCCCTCATCTTTATTAGGCTAACTGGCAAAATAAATATGTGTTAAAGTCGCAACCCTCCCCGTTTTTATTAGATTAACTGGCCAAATATATATGTTAAGACAATCAATCCTGGTGCTGTAGTTCTATCTCCTAAAACATTCATAAACTATCGATCCCGTTGATCCTCCTAAAATCTATCGATATTATTGAACTATTGTTAAGAATTTACTGGATTTAGAAAAAAAACACCATATATCGTTCCATAATTCTTTCATACTATGAGTTGCTATCTTTTGTTGTAAACCTAATTACGAAGTTCATAAAAATAAAGCACCACTACTAACTCAGGCCTGATGGAAATTCAAGAGAAAATACCAAATATGGGATGAAACAAACAAAAAGTGCGAGTTTGGCTCTCCCAAAGCATTCCGTACCGATAGATGCCCTGAAAGTTTTACCACAGTGATATTGATCACAACAACGAATCGACACTTATATACGGAGTGTTAAAGAAAGGGTAGATATATTTAAATGGATTCCTATATCAACGTAAAACTTCTACCTATTATATTATAACTTCTTTTGTGGTGTTTAAATTGGGTTCAAAATGTTGCCATATCAATTTAAAGAAATTTAAAATCATGAATTTCTGAGATAAGAAAATAAAAATCAGCTGACGCATTCGCTTTATACGGTCAAAATTGTTATTTTTATTATTTAAAATATGAAAAGAGATATGCAACGTCCGTTTTCGGGACAGTTGAATAACTTTAGAATATCTTGTATGAGAACTTTATAATACCTATTTACAAAATCTCTCCCAACCCCACTCATGTCACCGCATGCCAACAATTTGTAATGAACACGACTTGTGATATATGAATTTCTGTGGTGGTAATAACATACAAATTGCTTAGTGTAACTGTATGTTAAACGGAGAACAATATTAACCACTTCTTCAGGCAACAAATAAATAAATTGAAGTGAAAGTGCAGCGTACAATCAAAGATGAATGTGGAAGTTTAATGGTAAATATATATTGAAAGTGTTTTGACTCGAAGCCGCGAAAGATAAACCCTCTAATGCAGCTAGTCTTCACCCCTCAAGTGGGTTGAAGGCCTGTTTTAACACCAGTTGTGTTCACTACGTACTTATTGACTTTCACCAATTTGGAATGGAGATAGTCATTGTTCTATCCACGTTATTTGTGTTGTTGTAGAACCTGTTTTTATTGCAATCTGATTTAAATTTCAGTTTCTAAATTGTGTCAGTAAGCTTTACAGCGAACTATAAACGAAGTGAAGTCCGTTCCATTAGTATCTTTGTTTTAACAAGAACTGTCAAATTATTTTACAGAGGCTGTGATAAAACCGGTAAATGGTCGAATACAGGGAAGTTACTCTAAATTTTATTTGTTCAGAAATAATGACGTAGTTAACCTACCGTGTAAAGGTTAAACACCGCCATCTGTAGTATTGTAGGTACATTATCTTGTTTTTAGAGGGTGATGAGGAATTGGTTTGGTGCGTTTCAGTCATATTTAGACTTTATATTTATATAATATGAATAATATACTATAGTACTCACAAAAGACACTTTAATACCAGGATTGCTCACCGCAAAATATATGTTATTAAAAAACAACTGTACAAAAATTAGTCGTCTTTTCTTTGCCCGGGGTATTCCCGCAGGTAGTTTTCGAAGTTCTTAACTGATATAGTTTTCGAAGTGTCCACAATCTAAGCATTAAAAAATTATATTTAGTTTGTTGTATTCGCTTCTTTCGGAATGTTTTCTACTGAAAACAATTCTGAAAATTTTGATAGAATTTCGATGATTTACAATAACATTGAATAGATTTGACACTGTGTCCACTATCAATTGAAGTTTTGGTTTTTGTACTTTCAAGCCCTATTTTCCATCCTTTGTACTAAGAGTTGCAGCGATCAAACATTTTAAAAACCAAGGTTTTATTAGTATTTAGAAGATTTACAACCATTTTATGGTCAGGTTTGGAAACTTAATTACGCAACTCGACACAGCTATAATAGTATGATAATTTATCCATATTAAAATAGAATGGACAGAAATATAGTTGAGTTTGTGAGTGTTTTATTCACAAGCATTATTCCAAATACAATGGTCTGATAAAGTACAAATAATTGTTTAAGAACTAATAATTACAAATAATAGTAAGGAAAAACATAAGGTTGTATCTAGGAACCTTTAAGAATAGGTCTAAGGGCTTGGTAAAAGATGCTATGAATAAAAATATCAGACATCTTTCTAGCCTATGCGTAAACCCTTTAATATCTTGTTTGTTTTGGCTGTTATTGGTTTGTTAGGTAAATCCAGTTTAGTTGATTGGATATTTTGTTGTTTTGGAGTATACTACACACACTGCTGTTTCCTAATACACGTAGTGCGACTTACTTAGGCTCCAAATGGTAGTATGAATAAATCTCATAAAACAAATCACTAGTTCAACTTTTGTGATTTTAATTAAAGGTTATATTATAGGTGATGACAAAAATAGATCCCATCTACAGTTAGTGATTATAACTTTTTATAACAAACTCTTTGTAATAGGTCTATATTATAAATTTTAAAAATTATAAATTTTGAAGTGTACATAATTTTGTTCAACTATTACCATACTGTTCCCCCCCCCCCCCCCACTACACCGTAGATAAGCACCAGTATAATATAGGCTAGTAAAGAATTTGCTACTATGCACATTATTTTAATAGTAGGATCTGAATTGAAATATCTGTTATAATATGCGGTTACCTATAAGGATCACTGTTACCTTCATCAAAACGATACAATTGTGTGTAGGAATTATTTTCGAATTCTTTACTAGCCAGGTTAACTTTTAAATTTATAATATACTCGTATAGTGCGGAATGAAGCAACATTAAAAAATTATTAGAAGATGCTAGTAAATGATACCGTCAGCCAAACATTATTTATTATAAACAAAACAATTATTTAATTGGTTAATTAAATGGTTTACATTTTCAGCATATTCTAATTTCTGATGATATGATAGAAGAATAAACAATTACCTATCTTTTATTCATCTAATGGCAAGCAAAGCAATAAATTTATCAAGCATAAGCATGTAGTTAGGGTCATGGTTTGTAGTTGCGACAAATAAAATGACTTATTTGGTTAGTTTGCTCGTACATAGTTTGTTGTAGTCGGTACAGATTACAGAATACTTATTGTAAAGTTGTGGAGGAATTTAATAAGGATAATAATACACATGTACACAAGCTTCTTCAATTCAACACAAAACAAAACATTGATAATACTTTTAGGTTATATTAATAACTTTGTTCAAAACCAATGGTCAAAACCTTTTCGCGAAACATCTATTATTGTATATGTTTTTCAACCCTGTTATCACTTCCAAAAGTCCAAATAATTTTAATCTTCATATGATACAGTGTTCTTTGTCACTCGTGTTTAATAAAGAAAAACTCTAGTTTCAAAGTAAACTATTTACCACACATTAAATAAAAGTGCTAACGTCCTCCACAAAGATCACAAAAACAATGCAAACAAAGAACAATATAAACAACTGAAGTAGTGAACTATAGATTGATATAACTACTGAAGACTTCATGCATAATAAACCTAACATACTTTCAATTAAACATAATTAGAAAAGATTTGATTATTCTTTTCATGAAAATTCTTTTGAAGTCTACGAAATCTTTGAAAGATCGTCCTTTTTAGAACTTTGTTCCTAACTTACCTCCAAGTGAAACGTTAAGGTTGTTTTATATAAAGTAAATTAATTTAAAGTTTTAATGAGGGTTTGATTTTCTGCGACTTGTAATTTAGTACTATTTACGACTAGGCTTGAACTTTGTGAATTCATGTAAATGCTTTGGAAACATGTAATTTCATTTATTTGAATAATGTAAGAATTGCGTTAATATTTCCGAACTTATTACACATATTTGTTGGTAAAACAAACTGTAAATAGCTTGGAAGGGACAAATCGATATTATTACTAAACTGTAAATACGTTTTTAATATTTATTTATATAAGTCTTAAAAATGAGTATTAGTGTACCTGACAATTTGTAGAAAATGTACTTTCCATTTAAAAATGTTGACTATACTTTATTTATGTTATTTTTAAGAAATCAGTCCTATGATCTTAGGATAATGTATCGGGTCGATTATTTCATTTACATACATGATTTGTGGAAGTACCCGGATATTGGTTGAGGATGGGTTTCATATTTAAATCAATGGTATGAGAATTCTTTTCAGAAAAACTAATTTCTGTTAATCCTGGCAAGTACAAGATTGGAGATAATGTAAAAATATACTTATATAACCAAATTTCTAGCAAAATCTGCCACAATGTTTCGACTGTGCAGTGTACACACAAATTTCAGACTCCTTTTTTATAATGGACCCTTAAAATAAAATAAATTTTAAATTTAATAATTATGAACAATCTACTATTATAATGAGTACATCAATAATTTAACTGTACTATGGACGCACTCTATATTGAATATTTGAACTAATGCATATATGTTTTGTTTTTTCAGGTGAGTCCAATCTTGACATTTCGAGGCATTTTGTCACTAAAGTGAGTTCATCTTTTATCAATTAAATTATAGTTTAGCATATTTCATAACAAATACATACAGTATAGAAACTTTAAATGGTTTTTCCAAAATGGCACCCTTTAACATCAGAAATTTCAAAAAACAGTTTACTAAGGAACAAAAAAATATTTTCGCCTGTACTATTTTTGCGAATAAATAATTATATTGATGTTTTTATCGATGTTTTTTTATCACTAGCGGTAATTTTAACTTGGTAGACATCTTCCAAGAAAATGTGTTTTTTTACCAGTAACTCCGATATCTTTTGAGCTAAAGAATAATATGTATGAATAAGATTATTTTGTTTCTCTTTTTATATTTTTTGCAAAGCTAACGTTTTGAGATATTTAACTTTAAGTATTTTAAATTTTCTTCGTTTTGAAAATAATTTAAAAAAATAAGTTTTTCCATATGGTGCACCTAAATACTTCATAAACAGTGCATGTACACAATTTGAACAAAATATATTATTAATTTATTTCTATAATTATAAGTTTGTATGGTAGAAAAACAAAATAATTTTCAGGAATCCGAGCATGTTGAGACCTAGTTTTAAATAAATCGTGTCTTTATTTGTACGTGTTGAATTAGTTTCCAAAGTATTTCCATGTATCTTCATGATTTATCTTGTATTTGCCTTTTCTATATACTATTAACTCTCATTAGTTCTGACTAAGCTTCAAAGGAAACTGTCACTTTAACTCCATATTTACTTACATTAATGTTAAAGATATATTTAATCACTTTGTAATATCATACATAAGTTAAATTTATCCAACAAACAATTTAAAAACGTATAAAATTTGCATTATTTACACCCCCATTATTTAAAGAAATTGATTCGTTTTTAAGTTCCGCGCAAACTTCCACATGCACAACAGAATCAAAGTGTTTCGCCACTTGCAGAGTTTTAAGATTTGCAAAATTTTCAGCTCTGTAAAAATACTCGAACATTGACAGCGCGATATCATTGAATTATGACCGTGCAGCTTGCTAAGTTGAAAGAGTCAAATGTGGTCTTAGCATAAAGTTTATAATCTCGAGGAACATTTCTGCAATTAATAAATACTGTAAATGGAAGGAATAAATACTGTCTGTAAGAAGGAAAACCCACACCCTATTAAAATATTTATTTACAGATATTTGTACTAGAGTTATTTTATTAACTTAAAAAAAATTCATATCTAAAACTGTATAACGTATGTTGTTTTTCAAAATCAGTGATTTCTTTTACCACCCTTTAGTTAGAATTTACGCAGTACATTCCTTTTATGAAAATTGAATACAGCAAAAGAATGTTTAACAATCTATTTTTTCCGCAAACACGTGCTACAATAAAGTACACTCCTTTTTTTATAATACATTTTGTAAAGTATTTTTTTAATATAAGACTCTATAAGTGAATCAAAAGGATTTCTTTCTTTAAAAAGAAAGTTTTTTCTCCAGAGTAAAACAAGTGTTAAATGAACTGTAAAATGGAGTTGTCCTGGTTGTTCTTTATGCATTTTAATGCAATTAATTAATTGTGATTAGTGTTTTATAACTGATGTTTATGTTTTCCCAATTTAATTTGAGTTTGTTTAAAGTAAATAATCTGAATGATTAATAAATACTAGATGTGATCCGCGTCTTCACGTTTGTTAATATAATACTCTTTTTACGACACTTATCCAATAAATCATTAACTTATGAAAATGAATTTTACTATAATTAAATAAAAACGTACATCCAAACTTCCGTCTAATTTAAAAGTCTGGTGGACTGTCTTAATTTTTTTTCAATAATTTAAATGTGTGGTTGGCTGTCATTTAATATGCTCAATAATTTAAATGTTTGGTTGGCGTTATTTAATTTTCTCAATAATTTAAATTTATGGTTGGTTTTAATTTAATTTACCCAATAATTTAAATGTTTATTTAGCTGTTATTTAATTTTCCCAATAATTTTAATATTTGTGTATGTAGTTATTTTTAATAATTGTAACAGCGATAAAACCAAAACTATTATACTATTTGATTTTAGTTCTGGTAATTTCAAACATTTTGAAATAAACACTGTTCTGTGTATGTATTTTAAAGAAAACAACCTTGTTTTATATTAAGCAAATATAATTAATTATTTTGTATTAATGAAATTTTATATATATGTTTTAATTGAATAAATTTTCAATTTATTATTATTGTAACCTATCTTTTGTTCAAGGTTAATTTATATTACCTGTTTTTTCCGTCAAGTGATCCACTAGTATTAAAAAACACTACCGCGGTTTCGGACTTATTCAATAGTCCATCTTCTGGTGTAAACGTCGCTCACATGAGGTCGTCAAACATTAAAAAACTGTTACAACACATTTACATTACAACACATACACACAAATATACAACAAACAACGCACAACATTTAGGTCGTAGTTGCCCGCACGGGTACTGGGTTAGGACTGACCGATACAAAGTCCTAAGTCAGTGGACATTGTCCCTCCTTCCAAATGAGAAATGATTAGTTAGCTTTAAAGCAGTGTCGTATATCGAGTTGCCACTAAAAGATAACTTATCATTTAAGACATTATGGGGTTCCATTTTCATCGCCTTGTAAATTTCATATTCTTCAAAAACACTCATGTATGTGCTCTTGTCACAAAACTTTAGGACCTTCATGTTGGTCTGAAGGTCAGTGTATTTGTGATCGAAATCAACAAGGTGAGCTGCAAAATTTGACACTATTTTAGTCGGTTTAGATTTCGGCAAGTGTTCCTTAAACCTCTTTTTTCATTGTGGATAAGGTCCCCGAATCACTATCTTAATACAAGGTTAATTTATATTACCTGTTTTTTCCGTCTTTTGTTCGATATCTTTTGTTCATTCCTTTTAATAGAGACAGGTTATAAAGTGGCACAAGGAGTTGACTTATATTAAATAAAATATTTAGAAGAAAAGGTTATACAGTTTAAGTTATTTTATGTTAGGAGTGCTTATAGGACCCCTTAGAAATGCAGAATGTGAGAATTTTCAGCACCTAGGTTTTCTGCATTGGGGTTGGCCCTTCCACTAGTATATTATTTGTATTATTTTAAACAATATTTCAAATTTTGCTAGCTGGAGGAAATAACCGACTTTGCATAAGCGATTGCAAATAATTTATATTTTTATGTTACATTATTATATTACTTTTTACGTTTGAAACTCCACTAAATGCAGCATAATGAAAGTATTATTTATTTTTAGTTTCACTCATACTTTAACCTAATTTCGTATTTACTTTCTACCTGTTTACTTTCAACTAATATTTTGAGGTTATTTTTTATATAAACTAAACTACGATATCATATCTGTTGTGTTATTACATCACCTCTGCAGTTAAAGAAATTTTGCATGAATATTTTTTACTTCTACCGATTAAACTCACAGGAATTAATAAATAAATGGCTATATTTTATAAACACAAAACGGTTTCGATACAAGAATTACTCTCTTTTAGTTCATAATTTATTATTTTGTGTTCGAAAAACATTAGTCACACAGTTTTTGACTAGTTGTTTTCCAAAATTTGACTATGAGTACTTCTTAGAGGTAAGGGGGCAGCAATTATTATTTCATTGTGCACCAATTATTATAGTGCAATTAATTATATACATTATAAATTAAGGCACCTTATCTAACTAATATTTACAAAGAAAACTATAAATCTACTTAACATCTTTGTATTGTTTATCCGTGCCAAGTACAATCATAAAATATTGAATCACAAAATGCTAGTACACTGCAGTCAACTAAAGTTTCCTTGGTATCCTAAAATTGCAATAGAGAAATGGGATCACTCAAATTTTAGTTTGTAAATCTTTCCATTGCCAACATTTCTTTACACTTTGCATTATCTTTAACGGTTTAGCGGATCTTACAGAAAAGGTCACATGATCAGAGTACACTACTATAATACGTCAAAATCTGTAACTTTATTATAGCTGAAACCACATCACCCATCCCACCCAGAACTGCAACTGAAACGTGTTGTCTAGTTAACAGCAAGTCCTTAAGTAAGTGCTCTATTTTCTTTAGAGTAGTTGTTCAACTTTGCAATCAGCACAGTTTGTTTTGACTAAAATTAATTATTTTGTATTATTTTATTTAGACATATGTGAAGAATATAGGCTATTTTATTTGCCGTAACGTCAAACACAACAGCGATGTTTTACCTTGATCGGAAGAACATTTTTGGAGTTAAATCATTATACACTTAATTAATTAATCTCCTCTTTAATTTATAATTAATAAACTATACAACACAACAACTTACTTTATCTCTAAATTTGAAAAAAAAAAAAAAAAAACTATAGCTTGTACAATACGTATAATAACAGAAGCTTTTTCCTTGGTAAATTAACAGTAATCAAACTTTGAAAGTGAATGTTAAATAACTATAAAAGAATGTAAAGTAGCTCAGATTTTAAGTACATTGTTTACTATTTAGGAATAAGTTTATATGATTTAAAACATAGAACTTCAATTTTACAAACAAATTTTTCTTAGGAACTTTCCTTTGTAAACAATATAAAAAGTCTGTAAGGATTCATACAAATTTACCAAATATTACGATCGTCGGATTTTGAGATAGCCAAAATAGAGGGTTATTTTCTAAAAACCTAGTGATGAAAACGGAACTAATATAACGTAAAATTTAAATAATTAAATAAAAACACGATTTTATAATTCTTTCTCTTTTGGAAATGTAAAAATTTTAATCAAAATCGTTTTGACTAAGTCGAAAATAAAAGCTCCAAATTAAATAAAAAATACAAACACATAGGCTACCATGTTCAGGATTTGAAACTTTGGCTTTCCTCGCCAATTCACAAATCACTGAGGGATTAGCAAAATCTAAATGTCTATGGTATATATTATTCATTTCCTATTTAGTAAATTTTACCCTTGCCGAAGAAGTCTATAGTGTGAAATGATTACAAGCTACAACTAAGCTATGGAATTTGTTTATTTATTTAACAAATAATAAAAGCTCTTGTTTTAAAATTATATTCTGTAAAGAAAAGAAGGAGACAAATACTTTAATTTCGCTAAGAACGTGAGCAAACATCCTATTCTTGAGACTTTAGTAAAAACAACGAAACTAAAATACAAACATTCTTGCTAAATATTTACCTCAGTATATCAACAGTTGCATCTTTAGCCTACCGAAGCTAGTTAATTAACACTACCCCAGACAGCGCCACCTCCGCACACTAAAGACATAATCCTTGGGAACACATATTTCAGTGTATACAAATTGGTAAGTCGTCTTACGTATAAATTATTACCTCTGAAATTATACTTTAACCTGTAAAATGGCGACGTTGTAGTTGTGCTAATATTTATGAGGTCATCAAGGTCATTATTGATTTAGTCTTAAACAGGCGAGATCTGAAAGGCCTAACCTACCTCATCACGTTAACGATGGTGAACATTTACTTCAATTATCATCGGTCTGTGGGTTTCAATAGTTTGTTTCTTGAGAATTACGATTTGATAAGTAATAATCTTAAAATGTATTATGTATTCGTTAATGAACAAACTATAAAGGTACGTTTGTTATTTCTAATTTGGGGACAAGAACGCATCTTAGATAAAAACAAAAAATAATAACGTGAATTTTAACATAACGATGATTTTAGATTAGTAGTTATATTTTGAGTGGACCAACAGTTTTCACTGCCTCAAATTAACAGAACAAAAATATGTTTTAACGTCTAAGTTGTCATTCTTACTTGGAACCAGCAATCGTTTACTAGAAAATGTATATTTCGAGATAATGATTCTACAGAAAACTATGAAAAATACATTAATTCTAAGGACATAAAGATAGTTTTCATTTATTAAGTAATCACACAGATACACTTAACTGAAAATGCCAACTGAGGTGAGATGCATCTAACTTTCCTAATCTAACTTAGTATTATTTTATACAAATAAATATTTGATAAGTGCTGAAACAAATTTAAAAACCCCACCCCTCCATATTTGTGTTTTGTAATTGATCATAAATGAAACGTAGTTGTTTACATTAAGAACAAAACAAAAATTTATAAGTTGTGGACAATTCTCTTTTGTAGTTTTTTTTGTAGATTATCTTGCATTATTTTATATTTAATTTACTTATCTCTCCGCTCGTCCGTTAACTTGGAATGTAGTAAAACTATTCTCGATTAGGTTCAGGTGGCTTGGAGCCCGATGGGTTAGCGAACCTGAATTTAAAGCTTAAAATCCTCGGTTTATCCGGGTGAACACCATAAATGATAATTAGGGGAAAAATAGGTTTCAAGCAATGATAGCTTAAACATTAAAGAATATATAATACAATCAACACTTATTTATTGCTTTTGTAATGTCTGATGAGGTACACTACATGTTATGAGTTTCATTCACTTATTATTCATAATATTATACTTATAAATTTCCACAAATTTGATGACAATTTTAAAAGTGAAAATAAAATAAAAATATGGAATGTTTTTTTTTGTATAGATAGTTTAAAAAATATTACTAATCTAAATTCCAGATCAACTAACCCGGTAAAAATATTAACTATTGCCATTTTGAAATAGTAAAATAAAACATCACTTGTTTATTTAAAAAAGAAAAAAAAACACATTTTAAAAATCTCAGTATTGGCACCGCTTTTGGCATTGGGTCTGGAGTATTGTTATTGAATTTATACAAAATGACTGTTCAGAAAAAAGAAGGGTTAAAGAGCATTTACATAAACATTTGTTTCGATGTCAACTATCATTTAAATTCATTTAATTTATGAAAACACTAAATGAACGCTTTGTATATATGTTAACCGTAACAATAAGGTACTTCAATAAATCGTACTACAGTATACTGAACTTCAAAATTCACAAACTGTTGTGCAGTGAAAAGGTATCGAATTTAAAATATATATATTTCGCACCTCTTTAATATTTAGTTTTTAGATGATTACACTTGCATAGTTTGAATTAACTTTAGAAGTCATATTTATACCCTTATAACGTAGGATTATTCGAAGGCAATGTTTTAATTTTACATTTCTTATGTTAGAGTTTGTAGAGTACATTCCTTAAAAACCCAAATGATGAAAAATATTGCTATTGTCAATGTATTTCTGTACAAATATGGACTAAATTAAAGTGGATTACCTATATAATAAACTGCTTTTGATATACTATATGGGTAAAACTTTTTAATTCTAAGACATCTTAAGTGTATCAAAAGAATTCCTTCACTTTAAAAAGAAAGTAGATTGTGGAACGAGTGTTAAATGAACCGTCAAAGAAAGTTGTCGCCTTCTAAGTTGTCCTTTGTGCATTTAAATACAATTAATTGTAATCAGGTTACCGTAATTTGTTTAAAATTTTCTGCATTTATTTATGGTTGATTTATTATTAATTGTTTATGTGTTTATAAAACATAATAATATAGACAAATATTGTTAAATTTCAAGTATATATTTGTTTTTATACAAAGCAACATAATTTAGAAATTCCAATTATTACGTTTATAAATACAGTCATAATTTATTTCCGCCTTAAAATAGTTTCCTGGTAGTCATTGTTGAAATATTTATTAAAAATATTCACCTCCAGTTTCGTATGTTGATTGTATAATGCACCATTAAACTAAGTACATGCAAAACAAATTGCATATTATTAAAAATAATAATCGCTTCCAAAAGTTAGTGTAGGCTACTTCCGTGCATTCAATAGTAAGTTAAGTACAGTAGTATAGAACTTCGTCCAGATGAAACTTATTCGTCAACTAGCTTGCAGTTTATATTCGTCATTGAAATAGATTGATTACTAAATAGAAGGATCCACACTTTGCTCACTTTACTTACCAACCCCTGCAGCTAGCTGGAAAACAAATGCAAACAGGTTATTGTTTATTCTTTGTATATTTTCAAAGAAATTACGATTATTTAGGACAGTGGGACTTGGACATGTAAGGGTAGTGGGGATAGTGGTAACCTAAATCCTGATGCATGAGTAGTATTGCCAGATGTTTTGCGTGAATGACAGGAATTTGTTTAGCCTATATAAAGAGAGGCAATTTGACTTTTTGCACGTCTAATGTTTTGTTATCAGTATTGTGAGTTGAGTGTTTATTATTTTAAAATCAATTTGTTATATAACTTCACGGCGGAAGGTGACCGGACTGGTAGTTATCAAATTATTATAGAACTATCGAGGTTTTTGAACCCTACTTTATATTATTTAATACGATTCTGGAGGCAATGTAATTATGAATAGAAAAAGTAGTTCTGGTTTGACAAAAACTAAGAAATACAATATAAATAAATACAACTTTTGGAATGTTTCGTTTATATAGGGCAGTAAGTTTTTGAACCAGAACTACTTTTTCTATTCAAAATTACATTGCCTTCTGAATAGTATTAAGTAATAACCTATACGATACAGGAGGCAATGTAATTGTGAATAGAAAAAGTAATTCTGGTTTGGCAAAAACTGAGAAATACATTATAAATAAATACAACTTTTAGAATGTTTCGTTTATATAGGGAGTAAGTTTAATCCCATTATTAAGGATTTTAAAGTGTGATTTTTTTTACCTTTCAAAATGACGTCCGTTTAAAATATAAATTACAGATCGAACACTTTTAAAAAACTGTAGGAGTTCGCCATTCGATATTACGAAGTAAAAAAATTAAGAATTATTTTAAATTATATTTTAAATGCATACTATAAGCTGTTCTGATAGAAATGGGATTCATCTATATTTGTACTGGTATTGAAATCATACAAAATTAAGTCTAAGGAAACGTTTATATGAACGAGTTTTTACATATCCTGAAGTTTAGCGAAATATTTTAGGAACAACTTGTCTATGTCAAAAGCAACAATAAGGCATTTCATTAAAATGTTACCTTACATGTAGTTTACGTGTTTTTGAAGCAAACAAAAACAGATTTTTTGCTTCTCTTCTTTACTTTATGCCAGTTAGACTAATAAAAACGGGGGGGGGGGGGGGGGCGCCGCATTTAACGCACATAAATCTACAGCAAGTAAATCTAAACAGATTTCTATCCAAAAATACTTTTAAGGACTTTTGATTATTATATTAAATAAACAAATTATAAGTTTACAGAAAATCCCTAAAAGTTATATTTAATATCTAAAAAGTTAAAAAAAGTCTCTTAAGTTCATCTTTGAATTTGTTATTTTATCTTATTTACCTTATTCTATACCCGGAGGGGGGGGAGGTTAAGGGGTCACCCCTCCCCTTAAATCCCGAAATTTAGCAATAAAAGTTAATACAAGGTTTAAAAAGTGCAAGTTAAATTATAAAATAGACATCAAAACATAATACCCAAAATATTTTACATGCATACTAATATTTATATTTGCTTGATTAAACTACAAAGTATAATACACATGGATGAAGTAGGTTTCTTACTCCCTTGTGAGATTGATCTGATCTATTAAATAAGAAAACTATGAAGGTTCAACAAAAATACTTTATTCTAACAAAACAAAATCATTAATCATCCTTACATCCTATAATATTTTACATGGGTAGCTATATCAAAATTTTAAAAATAAGCATGGAAATAGGTGTTTAACACGTTCACTGCTACGCAAATTTCGTATTTCCTATGCTAATCTTTCTTTTATATCGTATTTTGCTGACCTTTCGTATTTTTATTTTTCATATTTGTAGCCTAAATGAGGAGAAATTACTTTATTTTTTATTTTTAAACCATTCCACGTAATAATCACTAATATTTTAAAGCGGACGCACATGTGCGTCCATAGCATAATCTTAAAAGCACGCAATGCACGGTGTATTGAAAATACACCCAATACGGGGGTTGGTGTGCCAAGCACGCAATGCACCGTGCATCTTCCGCTTCTCATGGTGTTCAGTGTCAATCTCACGTGTGCGTCCTTGGCAGTGAACGTGTTAAAAGGGTATAAATTCAAATTCCCGGTCCTGGCCTGACCCCCCCCCTCCCGAAAAGTTTTCCTGGCTACGACCTTGAACGTTATACTTAATGTAAGATTCTCCCACTTCAACAGGCATTTGTAAAGAAAGAGTAGGAGAATCGTTTCTACTCTCTCTGTCAGTACGTCATAATCACTCTACAAGATTGAGCAGTGCATACGTGTGTATACATGAGTTGGCTTGATCAAGATGGGAATTGAAACGGTTCCCCTTCTCCGACTTGAATAGGCAGTTTAATGACATAAACCGTCGTTGCGCATGCGTAGCGTGTACTGTGTTAATACGTAGCATAGGGGACCAGTAGACGCTTGATAATTATTTTCGTATATTAGCAAAACAAGTTTTAATATTTGTACATTTTTGGTTGAAATAGTAAAGCTAATGGACAAAATCAGCTGTTATTTTGCAATATTATTATACAATAGTTGCTTATTGTTTTAAATTCTTCTGTTTACTTCCTTATTCAAAAAAAATTACCTATGCCTACAAATTGCAGTGTGTACAATCAACTGTTTCTGGGACCTAAGAAGCTTCATTTCAAACGTCAGTGTCACGCACTTTTTTATTTTACGGTAAGAGAAAAAATGTATATGTTTGCGGAAAAAATGAAATACTCTGGAATACATCATGGTATTACACTTCAAAGCAATAAAACCACAAAACAAACACACCTCGGTAGAGATAACAAGCCTGCGTCCGTTGCTCGCTTGACAGCCCGAATCAATAATGGCCGTCATGAGCTCATAAATACATACAGCAGTTGGACGTCGTCATTTTACACGTATTGTATAATCCTAAGGACTGTAAATCATAGCTAAGACAAGGCGCCAATTTGTGCGCTTTGATATATGTCTTCAAGAGGATTATGTATTTAGACGCTGTTGCCATCTGGATTCGTGATAATTAACTAAGG
>JAGFPH010006234.1:58665-82381 GCA_018207615.1 Philaenus spumarius
CATTTGATGTGCGAAATTGAAAGCAAAAGAAAGATAAATATCGTTAATAAATTGAAATATTGTGTTGTAAATAAATAATATATAGACACTATTTCGCAGCCTTTTCTGTCACGCAAAGTACAAAAACAATATAATTGCCAAAGTTAGATTAAAAACATCATTTAATAGTAGTTTACGCAACGATTGTATTATGAAGGCCTTTAAGCCACGAGTGAGATGTAAGTTGGAACACGAGCGAAGCGAGTGTTCTAAATATCTCACGAGTGGCTTAAAGGCTGAATACAATCGTTGCGTACACTACTTTATCTACGACCAAAAATATACAGGGTGTAAAAAAATAAGAAGTGTGTAATAATTCTTCAATTTGATACCATTTTAACAGGAGTGAAATTAACATTCCTTTTACTCATAACCATACTATAAAAGGTGAAGTAAAGATATAGTGAGCTAATCAAAATTTGGGATATAAATAAATAACTCACAGTAGATGACACACTTGTATTATAACGTGTTAAAGACAAATTTATAATATTTCTTTAGATTTAATCATTGAATAAATAGACCAAAGCGAACTAGGTTTCTTATCTTGGGCCAATTCCTCAAAATACGCAATGAAAACATTCTCGGAAAACGAACTAACACCATTTCTAGTTTTCCACTCCATAAACTGGTTATAAACCTTTTCATAACGAAATTTAGATTTTTCTGGCAACAAATTGTTCAGAGCCGAATTTGCTTTTGTATTAATTTCCTCTGGAGTTAAACAAAATTCATCACTATCACTCATGTTTGCGGAATGCGTCAACTCACGTTTGAGGTTACTTACAATAACACACTAACATCCGGAACGTATGGGTACAATCAGCTGTTGTACGAATAGCGTTATTTTTATTACAACTCTACTTCCGTCAAATGACGAGCTCTCATTGGTCTAGAGCCTATTATGTAAAGTGACTCCTGTTAGGTAAAGATATCATTACCTAATCGGGTTGGCTTTTGGTTTGTAATGTACCTCTTTCTGATGTTACTTGTAATAGCGTTATTGGTGTTTATTGCAATGGTCGTAGATAAAAGATTTAATTGTATTATTACTTGGACTCAGCACGTTATACTTAGATAGAAAGTTGTTGGTGCAATCCAAGACAAGCTCGTCTACACCTCTCTCTCTCTCTATCTCTCTCTCTCTCTCTTACTCGCGTTATTCATACATTCTCCGCGTGTGTTATTTGTCTCCTTGGTTCAACATATTACCTTCGAAATAATACAACCCACTGTAAAAGTATGACGTAGATGTTCAAATATGCAACATTAAATTCCACTAAAGTAGAGATATTTTATACTGAAGATGAATTGAGATTGATTTGAGTGTTGAAAAACAAAAATATAGGCCAATAGTGCTAAATATTTTTCTTTTTGTTTCTATTATTTTTAAGAATTTGTAACCTTTATCACAGGTATAGCCTTTGAGGGTTGTAAGGCATGGAGGTGTTTCATTTCATTTATATGGTGTTTATAAAGGACAATGTACTTATATTTTTATTATTATATTATGTTTTAATGTAATTTACTAGTGCTTTTGTTTTCTTATGTGTGTACTTTTTTTTAGGAATAACCATTAAATATGGGTTTTTTTATGTAATCTGTCAATTGAAATAAAAAAGTAAAAACATTATTATTAATTTTATTAATATGCATACCTTTTTACCATAACTTTTTAAAACTGTTGGTACAAGAGGCGACGGTATGTAGCCTCCATCATCAAATAAATATCCTGCTGAACTTTATACAGAATAATATATAGAAATATTGTTTGTTTGAAATTGCCCACATCTGGCAGAAGTGTTTGAAAGAAAATTGTAAAAGGGTGGGTTTTAAATATTTTCCCTGCACCATCGAACTTCCGTAAGTTGTTTATCTCATTTTAAAAGTAGTGAAGTTTGTTCTATATTTCATGTTATTGAGATTACAATAAAAACTAATTATTTTATACGAAATTTTCATATGATTAGAGGTTTTGTAGACTGATATCCAGTGTAACTATCCAAAAAGGATATCAGCGAATAGTATATTATTTCAACATTAGTAACGAAAGTGGTCTTTTCCGGTTCTCGATCGTGTTTTTCGTGCTAGGCGACAGTAGGAATTTGATCAAGGACAGGAATAACACTTTAAGAAGGAGTTATGAACCATCATATTCATCACACAAATAATAATAATAAAAGAAGTGTAATTTATGAACATAATGTAAATACGCCAAAAAATAAAATTGTTACTTACGTATTATTCGGAGGCCACTATTTTTGTAAACGTTGCTAGGTTAAGTATTGTTTTAGTAAGCAACAGAAATGCAATAATAATTAAAAAAAATAGCCTAAAGTTCTAACCTATAGTATTTAGTCACAGTATGTTTCGTTGCTAGGTTACTACTATTATTTCAAAAATATTATGTAATAAATAACGTCTAAAAATAGTTTCCTCCGTATAATACGTAAGTACCATATAATTTTTAACCAAACATTTACATAATGAAAATAAATTGCTCGTAAAATAATGACAACAATAGTGTTTGCAATATTTTTACGTTTATACTGCTAGTTAAATTGATAAGAACAGCTGATTTCAAAAACATAGGTCAAACTAATACTGACAGATGCAACATGCTACTAGCGCAACTAGTGTTAGAGTTCACAACTACATAGCAGTACGGGGAAAATCTCATGTCTTTCCCGAACTAGAGAAAATCTCATTTTCAATATTCACAGTTGTAATGGAAAATGATTAATTTCGTTAAAGTGTGAGGAAAAA
Organism: Philaenus spumarius; assembly: GCA_018207615.1. NCBI lineage: Eukaryota > Metazoa > Arthropoda > Insecta > Hemiptera > Aphrophoridae > Philaenus > Philaenus spumarius. The sequence goes on from JAGFPH010006234.1 coordinate 61,471, forward strand.
CATTTTTGTACCACAAAATAAACAAAATATGTTTTGTTGTTGGTGGTATATAATTCATATTTAATATATACGCTAAAATTAATAATAAAAATAATTTATATCACAAAACAATTTGTGATTTTCGTAAAAAAATTGCATATTCCTCATAATAATGTCGAAACATATACAAATATATAATATTACAAATGATACACAATATTTTAATTAAAATTCAAAACTATACATACAATCATACAAATCTGATCTTTCCCGCACTTGCAACAGTTTTCGTTACAGCAGACAAAATTTTTTTGTAAGAGGCTTGATAAAACTACAAACAATTTTAAAACGAGAAAACTAACGGATGTTCAATGACTTAAAAAGAAACCTTTCCACAGTAGAGTATGCTGTCAAGACAAAGATAATTTAGTTTTTACTATTATTATATTGTTTTCTGATAACATTATTTTAGGCCAGTTAGACTAATGAAGAAGGGGAGTTGCATAATACACAGAAATAGCCAATGATAACAGATCGAGCGATCTGTCGAATCTTAGTAAAATTATTTCATTTTCTGTACTCCTTTAAGGACAAATAGCCAGTTCTTAAATTCTTAAAATTATACAATATTGTGAAAGAAAAAAAAATCGAAATTTAAATTCATATTAAACAGTCTAGTTATTACTATCGTGGAATTTGCTTTTTGTTTTAACAAGTTTTCCAGCTGTCAGACGAATATCAATTAAACACAAGGAACGAAGCGTAGGGTTTGTTTAAAACCTATTAACCATGGAAGGGCAATTTATTTGCTGACAGTAACTCATTTCGTGAAATCATGTGTTAAATTGCATTTCTTCCGCCCATTCAAGTGCATCTTTTATCTGCAAGTCATATTTCCAATAGAGTGCACATAAGTCGAGCATGCGCAATTTGCAGTGTGCAGGTAGTCGAAGCATTCATTTATTAAAAAGTTACAACGTCATTAAACAGTGTTATAATTAAAGTCAGGTTTATCTAAGTACAATTTAATTGATTGAAAGTTATTAAACGAGGTCCAAAAGTACTATTAAAAATTTAAAATAATGTGTATAGCTAGTTGAATAAAAATTAAAATTTACTTTATAAAATTTATCGACATTACTTTTCTTTTACTTTAACATATTTTCTTACTATAATTAAAGATTTGTATCAAATAAAAACCCAATGAGTTAATAATAAAAAAAAAATAGTTTCTATATAAAAATTAAATTATATACTCCAACAGAATAATGTTCACAATGATTTGAAGATATCATTTTAAATAAGAATGTCTACTAAACATTAGATGTAGATTTTTTAGTTAAAAAAAGGTAGCATAGAAATTCTGAGATAAAGTCTTCGAAATACAGATTGACTGAAGTAAGGTTGGCTGTCGGTTTTATTCAAAAACTAAAAACCTTAAATTGGATGGATGTATTTTATTCCGTAGTTTGTTTATAATAATCTTTAAATATTTCATCGGAAAACTTAACTAGGAAAAAAGACTTGATGATGAATAGAAAACCAATATAGATAACTTAATAAATTCCAAAAAGGATAGGAAACACACGACAAATAATGTTCTTTTAAAATCTAATATTGTTCAAAGTTTTATTTCTTAAGACGACAGTAAAATTTTCTATTCCGTAGTTTGTTAAATATGCAGTGATTTAAAGGTAATGTAGACTATAATGATGTTTTGTATAGAGTCTTTAATTAGGATAAATACTTTATATTATTAACAGTCTCCTATAATTAAGGTATATTAAACAAATTTTCAAACTCATCTAAATAGTTTTAATTTTTTTAAATCGGTTTATTCAAAACTACCGATGGGTCAAACACTGTTAACAGTTCCATTTGTACAGTCGATAAAAAGTGATACAATTTAAATTTTTTCATTTAGTAAGTGACAAAATTTAAATATTGTCAACCAAAGTTGAACATTGTCCATTGAAGAGGAATGCTGTCAACTGAAGTAGCATATTGTCAACTGAAGTGGCATGTTGTCAATTGAAATAGCACATTGTCAATTGAAGTGGCATATTGCCAACAGAAGTGGTTTATTGTTAAATGAAGTTGCATATTGTCAACTGAAGTGTCATATTGTCAACTGAAGTAGTATTTTGTTTATATTTTATGGTTTCAGGGGGCTCCTATCCTATACATAAGTATGAAGAATATGATTTAAATTATCATTTAATGATTGAACTTTTTATACAATTTATTATAAATTTAAAGAGGAAACATAGTGTCACAGTGGAATAATAAAAACATATTAACCTAACTGGAAAAAAATTAAGACGTTAATAAAAAATAAAAAATATGTTTTCTCCATAATTTTGAGACTATCTCTGTCGTCTTTCATTTCTGAAAATTGTAAACATACAAGAGCTTACTCCATTGAGAAGTATAAATATATAACATATAATAACAATAATGTTATTACTATGATAAAAATGGGAATTAAAGTACTATCATTATCCGTATCACATGTTCCTCTTACCATTAATATTAAACGTATTTTCAAGAAACATACAAGTAGCAATTTACTATTCGAAACACCTCGTCAGATATTTATGGCATTGCATGTATAATGCACAGCCTGTATACGTATGCTATACACATGTTATATTTTATTGACATAAATGTATGCAATATATAATGCAAAGCGTGACACACATGTTCTGATATCAAAGGTTTATTATTCCAAAGAAAGAAAAATATCGTTCGTTCCGATACTCTTTTAAAATAAAGAACAAAGTGATGCTTTGGTACAACTGTCAAGTTAATAAAACATCTTACAACCCTTTCATCCTGTGACGTATAATTTGGCATAAGCAATGTTGTACTTCCTTTTGGAATATTAATGCCAAAGTGATTAATGAAACTGTATTATTCACTTTAGCTAGCCATTATAATATCCGACCACAGTTAAAAGTGATTGTACAAACATAAGTACTTTATCTAGCAATTATTTACAATATTTATCTGTTGGTCTTAAAAAAATAATGAAATAATGAATATTCTTTCTAGTAAACAGGAAAGAATACTTTATAAAAATTATAATAGCTATTATTCATAATGTCTGGAATTGTGATTATTTTTAAAGAGAGTTAGTTACACCTTTAGCCAAATTATACTACCTACTATGAATACTGACTAGAAAAAGTGGTTATGTAATCACTTTGTCTAGCTGATGTGGTAATTATAAATAATCTCCTACACAATCATTTCGACCGAAGCACCTATACATCTATATTGCAATAAATATAATACTTACTCTTGCCATTAGGAATTGATCATTACATTCGAAAATATATTCTTTCTACTTTGATCGAAAGAAACTCTTAAAACTTGATAAATAATCAACAGGAGACGCGAAATAAACAAAGGAGGAAAAGATGGTACTACTGTGAGCATTAAAATTTCCTATGTGTTATTATTAAGAGTCGTAATGTTTTCGAGTTAGTACTACAATACGATATTTCATACATTTAGATAGCAAGGGCAAAATAAATTGTTAAATCGTAGTTGCTAATCGATACTGAAGCTAATACCCACAGAGGTCAACTTCTTTTCGTATGTTTATCCCCCCATTATCCATGAAATCTTACAAATTATGTGTTATTATAAAAAAAAAAAAAAATACTTTCTGATAAGTTTGACTTTTCTGTTAAGTAAGTATTATTTTAATAGCTAAGCAATGAATAAATATTATTATATATATACTGCTGACCATCTGACTGAGTCCATCAGTTTCAAAACATTAACATAGTAATTAGGCTATTTCGAAGTTTTAATCATAGCAGTTAGTTTTAACATATAACTATAGGTTTTAATAAATTCAATGTTCGTAACGAAATATAAAATTGTTCGAAATAAATTAGTACAATATACATTACCATTTGTTGGGATGACTTTGATAAAATTTTGTCTTAATTTAAAACATTAATTATTTGAACTATACAAGCTAAAATGTAAATTATACAATGTCATTAGGTCTAATATACTTCCTAGGAGTGTTACCCCATTTAAAATTGAAATAGTTAAAGAGATAAGTAAATATGTAATACTCATCACTTGTATACCCATGTTTCCATGTAGCTTGATTAAATTAAATTAAGTTCAGATTTTTATTGCGTGTGTATGTAATAGTTCATTATAGCTAATTTATACTACCTAAATTAGTTGGTGTGGGCGCACCAAACACGTTTGAGCCGGACCTGGGGTGCGCGACAGACAATCGACTGACTCATTTCAGTTCTTGCTCTAACAGTGGGCTTGACGCATCTCAGTGTATAGTGATTTCAAACATCTTACGTACCGTGTTGTATCCCTATGCGGCCGACCAGGTTCGATAGTGTATGGAGAATCGCTGACCGAACATTTGTGTGTTCCAACTTCAAGGAAACCTGGTATGGTCTGGTTCGTCGGACCGAGTTGGATAAACATTCTGAACATAAACCTACTTCTATAATGATAATTCCAAAGATGACACTTAACAGATTTGTTAGGATAAGGAATGTGCAAGGGTAAAGCCCCCCATACACTATCCAACCCGGTCCGTAGTTTCATCCAACTAGGTCCGATGGCCGACCGGGTTGGGCTGAGGTTTGATGGTGTGTGGTGATGAACGCACCGTACCGCACCGAGTTGGCCGGACCGGAGGTTTTTCAACTGGCTGAAAAACCGGCGCAAACCGTGCTACGACAAATGTCCGCTGCACTGGGTTGGACAGTGTGTGGGCGCACCAAACCGGTTTGTGGCGTATCGGGGTGCGGTGACCGACGAGGCCCGGACTACCTTGAACCAGTTGGCGAGTGATATTGTCGCAGTACGTATTGATCTGTGTGTGCGCTTTGTGTGTTTTGAACATTACATTAAATTGTACTATGGAGGACATTTCATTGACTCAAGAAAGTGTAGAAGATGACACTGATTCTAAAACGGCGAAGAAAATGAAGGCTGCAGATGTGGATAAAGTTATGGTTAGTAAATTTATGAATCCTTCATTTTTGGCAGACTTTATAGAAACATATAGAAACACCCCTTGTTTGTGGAAAGTATCGTCTAAAGAATACCGTAACAAGCAAAAGAGGGATTTGGCTATGAAGGAACTTCTAGAATTTACAAAAAATACGATACCTGACGCCACAATTGGATTTATAAAGAAAAGCATAGAAAATATACGAAGCAGCTTCAGAAGAGAGCTTGGGAAAGTACATGCCTCCAAGACAAGTGGCACGGGTACAGAAAATGTGTACACTCCTAAACTATGGTATTTTGATCTGTTGGAATTTACAGTGGTACACGAACTGCCAAAGAAAAGCAAATCTACTTTGCCGTATACAGTTGTGAATGAAGACATGAGTACACATTCACAAGAAGATAAAGAACTTGATGACCAATCATTGCTAGCACCACAATCTGAGGTAAGTGTCAGAAGTTATCATGTTTACTTTCTGAAATTTGAAGCACCTTTTAGACCAAATCCAATGACATTTAGATTGTAAAAATCGGTTTAAATACAAATGTGTTGTGAATTTAAAAGTTTTCAATTAGCCTCAGATTTTTATTTATGAAACAAGTTGTACTATTAAAGCGTCTGTTGATTGTAATTAAAATGTGCTTAAATTTTTATATATTGTAAAACTTTAATTTAGTTGCTAGTTTTTATGGACTTAGACATTTTTAATTGCCCACCATTTTGAAATTTTGTAAGATTGATAAAAAAAAATTTGGAACACTGTAATACCAATGTGAGAAGTTTGTGCAGTTACCTGGTACAGTTAATTACATGGTTAGTAAACTCACTTTTTTTTGGGCATAATATATATATTTTATGATATATACAATTACATTACATAAACGTATTTAACCGATTTTGTTGGATACAACAGCCTACGCCACCATCTTGTCTTGCCATTCAACTGAGCCAATTCCACAGAAGTACTCCAGATAGTCTTGTCTACTTTTTTTTTGCTACTTCTGTGAATCTTCTTGCTGACAGTCCCTGTAGATTTACATACACGTTTTGTGATGGACAATCCCCCCTCCATTCACCGTCAATGATGCAGCCATTCGTTGTGTCCTCACTATCCACTGAAGTACGCGTAATGTAAGTACCGTTACGGCGTAGGAAGTTGTGCAAAACTATGCAAGCTAATACTGTATCTTGCACTTTCTTAGGCCTCATGTTGATCGTTGTGTGGAAAACCCGAAAACGAGAGGCCAAAATTCCAAAGGCGTTCTCCACAACACGCCTTCCCCTGGACAACCTATAGTTGAATATTAGCTCATCGTAAGCTATCCCTTTTCTAGGAAAAGGTTTTAATACATCTGGCCTAAATGCAGAGTCACCTAAGAACGTAAAGTTCAAGTTAGCCACTGTTTCTGAAGTGTTTGGCAAATTCAGCCGATAATTTTTCAACCTAGTAAAAAATTCTGTCATTTCTATGACACCTCCATCAGATATTCTTCCGTTCACACCAACGTCGGCCATCAAAAATTTGTAATTAGCGTCTACTAAGCCCAAGAGAACAATACTGTAGTACCCCTTGTAGTTATAATACATGGATCCGCTGTTAGGGGGGCATACAATAGCAACATGTTTCCCATCAATCGCTCCTCCACAGTTAGGAAAGTTCCACATCTTTTCAAAAGTCGATGCTATTTCCAGCCATTCTCCAGGTGATGTTGGAAACTGAAAACATCATTTCATATTAGAACAAAAACCCGGGGTGACAAGTAAAAGTCACAAACTTTCTTCCCTTAGTTACTTGACAGTGAAAATTAAACTTAGTATATATAATGAGATACCCCATAACTTCCCATAACAATCAGTAAATAATAGATTATATTTTAAGAAGTTTTTCTCAATTTTTTAAACAGATTTTACCTCATAAATTTTTTCTTAAATCGAATTTTTCCTCATTTTTTGGGGTTTTTATAGGAAAAAGGGGGGTAAAATTCAAAAATAAAAAAAATGAAAAAACGCCTGGGGGTATTTGCCTAACATGCCTTCATGCCAAATTTCACCAAAATCGGCCCAGCCGTTAGGTCTCCAGCTCGGTCGAAAAAGTGCACGCTCATACACACACACACCTACTTGTAGGACGTACCAAATGGCGAGGCACACTCACACAATGTCAAACGGGGAGCCTGTGTTTCCGATGTCTGATCTATATTAGATTGCATACGTATGTTAGTAAAATTGCCCGTATTCGGTATGTAACATCAAAATTAACATTTTTTCAATTTAGGAAATCCACACTAAAGCTTCTAGATGAGGAGGGAGACAAACGGCGAGATTTTCACGCAAGTTGCACACTCCACTTGAATATTGCTAGACTAGAAACCTTTCTTTTATGCACTTGTCAACCCATAAAAGATTTATTGTACTATCAAAGAGCCGACGGAGTTAACAACATGTTTGCCTCTTTGCTACTAAGAAATTATTAACAATATGTTTTTTCTCCTTTACGTTTAATATTTATTGACTACAAATAATATAAGTTAACCATTTTTAGCTGTTACAAGGCATTTTTGTATAGCAAAATGCAGCTCTTTATTGGAAAGCTGGTTCTTGTTAGAAACCAGGAAATTAACATGTCTATTAACTAATTTCAGAGTAGGGCAGTATACACAACTGTCCAACAATTTGAGCATACAAAAATTGTACAGTTTAATTTCTCATTGTATCCTTAATACAGATATTTTTTCTCAAAGGTGTTTATTGTCGCTAAGCGATATCTTCCTTAATTCTCCATCAAAATTAATTATTCAAACTTCATTTTAAGCTTTTTGTTCCCCGCTATTCACGAAAATAGACAGACAGCTTAAAATTCATGTTTTCCTTACAAAAATTTATTAAAAACTCTTTTGTAATATACTTTATATGGTTCCTAATGAAAGGCGACATCTATTAACAATCTGTTTAACTAGCATGACTGCTGTTAGATTGTATACAAACTAAAATTCTATATGAAAACTTTTATTTATAATCCATCGTAAATAAATAAACGTAATTAACTCAATTAAATCTACGTATTAAATTAGGTAAGTGTAGGTCTGCTCCTAACTTGTGAAATATTCACACATGTCAAATAGTATTTATGATTTTGGTGGCTAAGAGAAATAAACTAAACATTGCAATATTATAAACAAATAAATACAGTTATTTAACAGTTTATTAGAAAATCAAGAAAATTCAAACACTTTTGAAAGTAAAGTATTGTTTCTAAAAGTAAAAGTAAAAATAAAATACAGAACACAATCCTCACAAAAATACGTTTATTTGTCAAACACTTTTCAACGACAAAGTCGTAATCTTCAGTGACATATGAGCTGCAACTAAATTATAACGTAGTTATTAATTATAAATTTATTAGATACTAAATTTATTAGATGCTCGCTTCACTCGTCAACCCCCTCGGTGACTCATGTAGAAGCAAATGCAAACAGATTATTTTATATAAATAGGCCTACTATTAAATTCTAATACGTCTTATTTATTTTTAATTAGAATGTAACTTAGTGGTTTCTTATTTTTAAATTCCTTAACTCAAGCTTTTATTTATTTGTGTGTGTTAAAACATGAGTTAGTTCAGTCTAGGCCTAAATTTAAATGTTATTTTTCACTAAGCTGGACATCCGAATCAACTGTTTTATCTGTTATTTTATTCAATTTGTTGCTATCGTAATGAATAAATATTTACATTCAAGAAATATGTGTTGCTTCATCACTCTAGGAATAACCGAAAATTATGTTTAATTTATTTTACCTGCCTTAACGGCAACATACACACATAATTTATAGTTTTATGCATGTCTTTGCCACAGTAAGATTCAAATGATGTAAGTGTCATCTTTCAATTGACGGTTTTTAGTTTTTCATAATATTGCTTATTTATACATTTAGCGGTTTGCGCGTTGTCAGTTAAATGTATTTTTCTTTTAAATTTAATAATAAATTAAAATGAAATTTAGCACACGTACAAATAAAGTATTTATATGTGTTCTGTGAACAGTTTAAAATTGTGCTTTCCGTTTCATACAGAGTTTGAAATAGTTTTCTAAAACATCTTTCAAGTAAGATCCGATACATTATTGTAGAGGTTATGGCCATATTTGGTACAAAGGTACTGACAATTATCTTAATTACTTCTCAAAAAGTTTTGTAACTCTGGACTATTATTTGCAAATAAATTATTTCCTCAGTGATAAAAGCAGAGATTGCATCGAACAGTTAGCGTTTTCACGAATATTTAATGTTTTTTATGTTATTCTTTAAACTGTATACAATGCTTTTTGATGTACACCTTGTGCGTAACCTTACCTTTTCCTGTCTTTAAAAATATATTATCTTCATTTGGCGTTAAAGCTGTCAGGATTGCATACGCACAAATTAAATAGATTCCGGTTTGTTAATTTACATGATACTGGCTTAAAATTCATTTCTCAAGCTAAACGATAGTTTGATAATTGATATCGGCTCTAGTTTGACTGATGACTTTAAATACGTTTTTTTTAACACCTGATCATTTCCCCCTACTACCTACTTTTGTAGTGATCAGCGTCTTTAAAATTTAAAAAGAAAAATAATATTTAAAAATTAATTTAACTATATATTTTATATAATCTCAATAAATGTTTTAATAAACGGTTTGGAAGGGAACTTGGAGCATTTGTATTTATAAATTATCACTTTCAAAGTCAGAAATATTGTACTAGTTCAATCCAATTGTTACTTCCTTTAGGTTAAAACCACCTAAAACTAAATAATCAGGTAGAATACATGTCAAACTCGCCCTTGTTAAAACCATTGTCTTCACTATGACCTGAGGTCTCCCATGCCCATCCCTTTTGTTTGTTAACCAAGTAAAGTTTCTCTGTTGTAATATTTACGGCGGGTTTCTATATTTTCCTTAGTCTGGGTCAGGTGCTTATGTGGTTTCAAAAATATTATTTTTTTAAGACTACAACATTTACGGTTATGCCTTCAGTCGGGGGCGACAATGTTGCCAGATTTAACACATCCCATGTTGCCGTCAAGTGCACCTTTTCTAACTAAGGGTTCAGTCCAATCGTTCTTGTCAATTACTTAGATGAGGGTGTTGCTTGCTTCCATTATTTGAATGTGCGTAATATATTATAAATTACACAAGTTATTCACAAACCTCAACCATTACTCCAATTAGAGCGTTAAACTTTTTAATCGAAGTTAAGAAACGATTTTTATGTTTTAACTATGTCAAAAATGGTTGCCTATCAGTAATAAATTTGACTTAGTTTGTTAAATAATGCAATACCTATATGAATAGTTTTAAAGAAGTATATGTTCATTCAAAATTCAGTTATATAGTTTAAGTATGCATCAATTATGCAAGTTTACCGATATTTAATTAATCTAGGAACCCATCATATACTTTAGGAATAAAAGGAAACAATGGTTACAAATTTAAATGAAATGAAGGATGTATTACAAATACTTCATGTGAAATAGGTTACGGGTTTGTGGAATATCAATAACTTTTTGTGCATATTCTTCCTAGAATCAAAATATACAGTCCTATTATTACAAATTGTTTTAGAGTAAATTAACCAATCATTACGTTAGCACCACTTATACAATTACTTTAGATTATAACCCACCCAACTTTTGCTCCTTATTTCCAAATATCTAACATTTTAAGTGGTAGGCCTATATGAAATATTTCTTTTATTCCAGTTTTTCTGCACAAAACATGCTAAAATCCCATTTAATTATTCTATTTCCCTATTTTTGAATTGATATGACAGACGTATAGAGCGCGCTACGGACTTGAAATTCTACAGTCTTGACTAACACATATGTAAAAGAAATACCCCTGAGTATCAGTTAATTCTGACTGATCCAAACAAAATGGCGGAAAAACAAAAAACCAACAAAATCAGCAATCGTATTTTAAGGGTAAACCTACTTTTATTTACAATAGGAACAGCTACAGCTGTTTAGACTATTTTAAATCTATCAGCTGACTGCGTGTATCCACAACAATGAACATATTTGGTAATAAACATTGGCATTTGTTATTAAGTTGCATTGTAAAGTGTCTTATGTACCATGCCGTTTTCAACTGAGCAAAAAGTGAAATGTTGTGCCTGGGCTATTGCCTTTGAAAATGATTATGAATCAATAAGGTGTTTTAGAGAAAAGTACCCAGGTGTAGTTCCACCGTCAAGGAAATCTATTCGTAAGTGGAAGACTATCCTACTAGAAACGGGGTCAATACAAAAAAATACCATAGATCCTCCAACATAGAAAATGAAATCGTATGTGCTGCTTTCATGGAATCTCCAAATACGCCTAATTCAGTAAGAAAGGTGGAATCTGCTACAGGTATACCGAAGTCATCTGTCTAAAGGTATGCCAAAAAGAACAAAATCAAACATTATAAAACTCATTTAGTTCACGGACTGCTTGAAGATGATCCTGACAGACGATTGAAATTTTGTTCGAAAATAATTGAAAAAACTGACGTAGATAGCAAATGACATGAAGGAATCGTGTTTTCAGATGAAGCGACATTTTATCGAACTGGAACTGTAAACAGGCATAATTGTCATTACTATAACACACATTACTATTGTCAAAAATCCACATATCTTACAAGAAGAGAAATTAAAATCAACAGGTATAACAGTTTGGGCTGCTGTTACCAAGGATGGTGTTTTGTCGTATGACATATCCCGACAAACGATGACTGGAGAAAGGTATGCATCAGTTTTAAGCAATCACATAGTTCCTCATCTTTCTCAGCCTGAGATGAAAGACGTTTTTTTCCAACAGGATGGAGCTCCTCTGCATTATGCTAATGTGGCCAAAGCAGTTTTGGACCAAAATCTTCCTAACCGTTGGATAGGTCGTGGCAGCAGCTTCATGGATTGGCCCCCAAGGTCTCCAGACTTGACTGTTTGTGACTTTTTTCTGTGGGGCTTTTTGAAGGAGAAGGTTTATTGTCATAACATTGCGACAGACGATGAACAAATGAGGTTGATCGAAGAGGAACTGTTGTTGATACCTCGAGAGTTGTTCAGCAAAGCGTATGACTGTTTTCTATTTCGTTGTCATCAGTGCATTGCGATCGATGGACATCAGTTTGAATAAGGTTTATGGATCAAATAGATTTTATTTATTTATGAGTTACTTATATCTTTAATTCTCAAACGTTGTTTAGTGCTTAGTAACATCGTTAAAATTCAATAATTATGTTGTAACACTTAAGCAAATAAAACTATTTTAACGAAAAGGTACTATTTCTTTGATATCCCGCCATTTTGTCCTAATGTGTAGGAATTAACTGATACTCAGGTGTATTTCTTTTACATATGTGTATGTTAGGAATGTTGAGTTTCAGGTTTGTAGAGTGTTCGGTGCATCTAATATATTAATTCAAAAATAGGGACCTCTTCGTGGGACACTCGGTACATGGCGAAACCAACTCGTAAAAAAATAGTGATAAAAATATGTTTTTTTTTCATGCTGAGTGGTAGTTTTTTGTTTTATCACCATTTCATTCTTTCACTGTTCTCTACAAAAAGACCTTATTCCTGCCATGGAATTGTTATTGGTTAGATTGTTCAGTATATACAGTGTTCATAAAATCCCTTTAGCCCCCTTTATTATTTTTGTTATTGAAAATAAGTTAACAAAACTTAGTACAAATCTTGTGTTGCATAATAGGACACATTTTTTGACATATCTGAACCTTTAGGGTTTTGGGGGCTTGAGGGGGGGTCAAAAATTTCAATAAAATAGGTAGTACACCATTGAAAAGCTTATTAAAATAGAAACAGAATGGCGTAAACTAGAACTTAGTATCTTGCTTCGTTTCAAAGTAATGGACAATGAAAGTTCTGGAAAATGAGATTGTTATCATAACATCAAAGCAGCTTATGTTGCTTAACAGGACAATTTTTTTACATATCTGAACCTTTATGATTTTGGGGGGCTTGAGGGGGGTTTAAAAATTTCAAATATAAAGGTAGGTAATGTAATACACCATTGAAAAGCTTATTAAAATAGTAAGAGAATGGCACAAACTAGAACTTAGTATCTTGCTTCGTTACAAAGTAATGGACAATGAAAGTATTATAAAGGAACAAAAAATGCCCACATTTATTGTGCCTAAGCCTGTAAGTCGGCACGAGTCGCTCAATATGCACACAATGAGGATAAAAGTAAACAAAATAAAAGGATTGCATTAAACATTATCATGTCGAGCTGAGTCAATCTACTAACAAAACCAAACTACTAACTATTATTAGGTTTCCAAAGAAGTTGTCCCTGCAAAACTAACATAAAACAAAATGTTATGTTGAAGCAAAATTGTTATGGAAATCCATTGATCAACACAGAAATTCTTTCACCAGCTAAAGTAAATTAAATTGCCAAATTAGCTTTTTTAATTATTTACTGTAAACTTCTGATTTTAAATTAGCCTATTTGAAATAATTTTAATATTTCAATACATTCCCCTGAACGAAGGCTTTGCGAATCATTTAACAAAAGTACATTAAGTACATCGATGTACAAGTTTCGATGTATAACATCGATGTTTAGTTAAGTGGAAATCCCTAGTCAGCCTCTGTGTAATAAGGCTGCAAAACAGCTGACCGTATTTCATCAAATTTTACGATATCAACTTAAAAATCGCCACTCAACTTAAAGACGTTATAACAAATGCATATAGCAAGTTTGAAGTTCTTTTCTTGAAAATTATTGCCATATTTTCAACCTATTTTTAAGCTTGCGCTGCAATGGCCACAGATGAAACCATACTACCATGCACCCGCGACTATTAATTTATTGAAAATTTTCAAGATATTGACTAGCACATTTATTACATATATTTATCAGAATATTTTTATAATCTAATTTTAAACTGATATCTTGAAAATTGTTGATTCTGAAGCATTAAATTAAGTAATAACTGATATCGGGATTGTAAGCGCTCTCTCTTTCAAAATACGCCTAAAGAGTCTTTAAAAGGGACAAAAAGTCTTTAAAAGGGAGTCTTTAGAAGTGCCCCCCTGCCTCCATGGGGGTTCCAGGGTGGTCGGACATATTTTTCAAGGGCAGATTCGGAATCTGCGATCCTCAAAACCCCTGTATAAATACTTTGATAAGTTTTCATGAGTTCAAACAATTTTTATAAATTATGGAAAATTATGCACTTTTAGATGCACTTTATGCATGCCCAAAATGCACTTTTTGTCTGCCGACAAGGTATTATGTAGACTTTTTTCCTGAGACTTCTCCGAATACAATGCCGAAACTGCAACGCGATCGGTGCTGTAGAAAAATATTTAGTTACTTTGGATGATTTTAGTCTAATTTCCCATTTTTATCTAGAGACTCAAAACTATTTGACCGAGTTCACTAAAACTTTCACAGTTTAACCATAAGTCTATCATTATTAAGATTGTTTAGACATTACAGTTACCTTATTCTAACGGGTTGAAATGGGGTTATTATTCCTACAAAATAAATATAAATTAAACTATTATCCTACAAGATAAAATTCAAAAATTATGCAATATTATTATATTCTCAAAAACTACTCAACTAATTTCACCCTTTACACATATTAGTACCATGATTGTTTATAGAACAACCAAAGAGTTTAAATTGGAGTAGCTACCCCTATACAATAAAAATAAATTGCACTAACTTCCTACAAACTTAAAATATAAATTTGTGTAATATTCTTAAGTGGCATAAAAACATTTTAAAATTCGATTACTTCAGTCAAAGTAATGAAATGAAATTTAAAATTTAAATTAAATAAAGCTATAGCGAATTATTGTCGGGTACACTAGTTTGAATATAAAAACATTAACTATTTTTAGTCATATGGACTATTATTCGAAATATATTGAACTTGTCTCTTTACCTGATATTACAAGTAATCTGTATAATAAAAAAGTTTTAATAAATTTTTGCAAGGCATGGCATTCCTTAAACATTATTTACTGATGGTGGATCTCAATCTACTGCTAATTTATTTAAACAAAATGTAACTGATTATGAATACAAACATATAATAATAAGCCCAAAACATTCACATCAAATGGCTCAGCATTAGCAGCTGTTAAATAGCTACTTAAAAAATGTGATTATGATAAGACAGTTCTATATTTATCTTTATTGTGTTATAGAAATACTGCAAAACCTTCATTTGCCTTCACCAGCAAAGTTATTGTTTTCTCGAAATCTAAATACCTTTTTACCACATAATAGTAGTTATCTTAAGTCAAAATTAGTCAAACCAAAATTATTAGCACTAAGAAAAAGAAGCAAAAAAGCTATACAAAAGTATTATAATTACCCAGCCAAGCCTTTACCAAATATAAATGTCAATGACAATAATGTTACTGTACTTAAAAAAAACCTTTAGAACTTTCTTGAACTCCTGGGAAATTTATAAGTAAAGAAACGATTTATGTCATCTATATATTTAAAGCCGTAAGGAAAAAAAACATTTGGACAGTTCGTCTGAGACTTCTACTGGGCCGATTTACATGCGGGTTTTACCAAAACAAAGGTTTTCGGTCCTATATTAGCAGATTTTATTTGTATTTTGAAAATATTTACGTTAAGTGGGTCAAAAATGAAAAATAAACTTTTCTTATGGAGATTTAACATGGGAGAAAAAGTAAACTTTTTCAATCCTTTGGACAGTTCGTCTGATACTTTCACTGGAAAGATTTACATTCAGTTTATACCAAATAAAAGCAAAACTTTTCTATATTAACAGGTTTTATTTACTTTTACGTCATCTTAATTTCTTAAATTAAAAAAATCTACATTTTCAAACCTTTGCAATGATTTTATTTACAGTTCTTCAATCAGCTGATTGTTAAGAAACAAGGTTTTTTGCCTAACAACAGAAGAAGAGCAAACGCTCATATATTATAACAGCTGATTTCACTCATCATCTGTATAAAACCTAGCATAGATTGTATTTTGGGGTTATGTTAACAATTAAAATTCATCAATAATGTAATTCTTCTAATGAGTTCTAAAATTAAGGTAGGCTTAATAAGGTAAATACGTTATAAGATTTGCTTTGAGGTTATAAAGTGAATACAAATACAACCTTTTATCAACAATGAATTTATTCATTTATACAAATTTATGGAAGATACGCATTCGTTTAACTTCGGTAATCAATATGAAATAAAAACCAATTAAAAGATAACATTTTTGTATCTTTATCTTGATATATAATTAAGGCCTACATAAATACAACATTTTACAAATAGGCCTACAGTTTTAAATTGCAATATTTTTCATGGTAGTCGGCAACTGTACTATTTATGCAAGGTAATGGTTTTTCTCCTTTCTTTAATATCTGTATTGACATCCCAAAAAATTAGATTATGTGTATAAAATATTAGTTAAATTCACTGATTGTCAAACCATTTTTTTCTTCTTTAACTTTGCTGCAAGAAAAATAATTGGAAGGAAATAGCATTTTAAAAAGTACATTTTATACATGTTTCGCACCATCATTCTGCCTACCTCTCCACTCACCACAAATGGAACTGTATCCGCCGAATATCGACGGACAACAACTATCTATATATTTTAAGTTAGGCCTAGACTGAACCAAAATAAATAAATAATGTTTATTGTTGATTGAGTAATCAGCTGTAGTCTCTAATATTTTCATTAACAGTTTATTTCAAATTTTAAATCAATTATTAGTATTTCTAATTTTTAGGTTAGGTTTTTATTAAAGTGTAGACCTGAGCCTTGCTGACTACACAGGAGGGGGGGGGTTTATTATTTACCTTACTGTAAAGTTTATTTTGTAAAAGTGTCATATCATAAACTAACATTATTAGTCAATCATGTAAAGATTAAGAACTCTTATTTTATCAGAGAGGAAAGATGTTGATGTAATGTTGTAAATTATAAACTACATTAAAATAGATAAACCTCATGAAAATAGTATGTACTTGATCATAGACAACATGCATGGATCTGTAGTATATCCACTACAATCAAGATGGCTACTTTGTGCAAGACCTGTAGTTCACTACATTAATTATTATGAATCATTATTTATAATAATAATAACCTTTTCTAAGTAATATAAGAGTTTTCATTATAAATCATAATCAAGGTTTATAATGGCCCTTGAATTATTTTAATAATTATTGGCTAAACAAACTTAAACCCTCTTTTACGTCTAAAATTATTTCATTTCAAGCAACATTTCGTATTACGTTGGTGAAATAAGAACTTCATAAATAGGCGATGATAACCACCCAGGGTTTTCGCTTATACAAATTAAAAAATAAATAAAAAACCTTCACAAATTTGAATTTAAGTTCTTGAATTATAGTTCTCAAAAGTTTCAAATTTTAAAATCATAACTGTTCAGTGAGTCAAATTAATAATGTTTCAAACATTTGTTCAGCAAATAAAATTAAACAAGGAATACAGAGACCTTATTTTTAACACAACGGAACAGTCACTGCAAATCGGGTTTAGAAAATTTTCAAAATAACTGCCTTTGTTTGTTTCCTTTTGTTCTGCAGGTCACCTTTAGGTTTACTTCTGGGAAGTTTTAGCAGGTAAAGGTGTCATTTTATCTCATCCGTCCGATTTGTTTCTGTCATAATAGATTTATTACACTCCTAAAGTACCTGCACTATGTCTATTTGTTAATATCTTGAATATTACTGGATTTAATCGTCATTCCCGTAAAAGTATTAAAGTAGCAATAATCTGTTTGCATATGCTTTGCTGTGAGTTGGGTTGGTGAACGAAGCGAGCAGGGGGCCCTATAGTCTTGAATAAAAGTTGTAACTAATCTCTTAACATTATCAGAACCAGTAATTCATTATAAATTATATTAATTAAGTGTAGTAAGTTTTAAAAATATGTTCCATTCATAAGCAATATGCTTCAATCTATATAGGCTACATATAATCCAAATACCACTCAATGACTCACTCATCACGAAATCTCAAAAACCATCGAACGGTTGGAATGAAATTTGGTATGTAGCTTCCTCAAGGGCCGTAGGTGATCACTAAGAAGGTTTTTAAAAAATTCTAAATTTTAGCGGAGGGGGGAGGGGGTAGGGAGGTCAAAGTTACTAGAATTCCCCATAAGAAATACATAGTATAATATATTTATTGATATATTTTTTTGGTTAATATACATTTAACTTTGATTTGTCTATCCGTGAAAAGCCGGATCTGGCCAGCTAGTAAATTATAGAAAAAAGAAAACTATTGGAAAAATTAAATGTACTGGTATCTCATGTGGTGGAAATTCGAATTTTGTTTGTAAATTAACGAAATTAAACTTTTTTTCATGCAATTAATTGTAATTTACTATTACCAAATTCTTAATTCGTATCTTGACGCTAAGAGGAAAATAATGGGAAAGGGCAAAGAGGAAGCTTGGTGGAATTAATGATAAATAAATAAGTAAACATGTAAAACGCCTTAGAAGTAAACAATTTAACTATTAAACGGTAGAATAATTTACCAAATAACTAGAGATAAGTGATAATTCAATTTTAAAAAAAATGGAAGCAACGTTAAGTATTTTTTTTATAATTAAAAACAAATATTTTTTCCCGTGCAGGGAAAGCAAAGAGATATTAGCTCATACTGCCGTGAATGTGATCAACAAATTATTTGTTTGATTCGTTTTGTATACAAAAATCGTGTGTGTAGAAAAATATAAAACCATGACCAACATGACATACAAAAAATATTTTCGTCATGCTGCTTTAAAAACAACGTAGGCCCCCTATATGGTTGAACCAGTCGAAATCAATTTTGAAAAAATCAAAATGGCTCTAACTCAAAAATTTTAAATACTCCCAAATATTAGCATTGTGTAGCATATCGTTTGAAAGCTTATTTAATTACAAATCCAAAAAGAATAATAATTAATATTTAACAAAAATAGTACAGCAAAATAGGATAACATCGGAAAACACGACTTTGTTGGTTTTAGGCCGCCATTTTTAGTCGGTTAAAGATATGGATGCACAAATATCACCGTTGGTTTTCTCTTGAAATTCTACATCGAAATAATGTATCACATGACCACCTTCCCATTTAAAAAATTAAAGTTGTATTCAAGATGGCGGATAAATATTTTGAAATCTTAATAAAATATAATTTTTACATAGAGTAGGTTCCTCAATCACAGCTACCTTCAAATTTTCCTTAAATATGAAATATTAAACCGTCTCCAGACTTTTCAGCACCCCTGTATATGTATGAAATTAAAATTAATTTATTAAAGAAAATCATAAAGAAATATAATAATTATTATTCAAACAAATATAAAGAAAATATAAAAAAGAATATATTGACTGAATACAATGGTTAAAAACGAAACTTTCCTAATAATAAGGGCTCTGTGCTACTGAACGGAAGGAAAATGACTGAACCATCACTTTCTAACTACAAAGAATAGCAAACAAATATTGAGTTTCCGACTAACAGCAAAAAACCTTCTAGACTTTGTCTAAATAATAACAAAAGAAGTCAACTCCCCGTATATGCGACTAAGAGTGGATGCCGTGCGAATACGAGCGATCGCAGCGCAGCCTACAAATACCAATTGTAAGTAGGCGTGCATAGTGTTTTGTATCCCAGCATGTCAAACGAGGAGGATTTGAGAAAAGTAGTGAAATATGCTCTAAAGACCGAAAAACCGGTTTATACGCTGAAAATATTGGTTGGACGTAACGGGATCTCCCCATCTAGTTTTGCCTCCCCGTTACGTGTTGTGCGTACTTGTAAATCTCCCCGTGTGATACGTCCTACAAACACACACACACGCACATACGTACACACATCCAGACAGACATTTTTTTAAACCCACTTTTTTGGGCTCAGGGTACTATTA
Source organism: Philaenus spumarius (assembly GCA_018207615.1). Classification (NCBI taxonomy): domain Eukaryota; kingdom Metazoa; phylum Arthropoda; class Insecta; order Hemiptera; family Aphrophoridae; genus Philaenus; species Philaenus spumarius. The sequence goes on from JAGFPH010006234.1 coordinate 81,404, forward strand.
CATACAGACATGCACTATAGATTTCTCCTACATACTTTTCTTATTTTTAGGTGTTGGTTTCAACCCCAACTTCTACAATTACACGCAAAGCAGCAGAAGGACCTCCAGGACCTCCAATGACGAAGAAACCTCGTCCGCGAAGTGCTGACTTGGAGAAACAAAGGGAAAATTTATACAAACCGCATTGACAGCTATGCAGAAGCAAGAAGACGAGTTTGATGCCGTGGGAAAGTCTGTGGCGGCTAAGTTGCGTAAAATGAATGACATTCAGAAAATTCACGCAGAAAAACTGATCAATGAAGTTCTGTACAAGGGGTTACTTGACCAGCTAACAGAACATACCTGTATTTCGGAAAATGCTAGTTCCAATTATAATTTCATGTCAACCCCGACAGGGAGTAGTACTAGTAATACTTCAAGAAACGATGCTAATCGTTATTACAGCAACGCAATGCAGTACAATAATGACAATAGTACATTTACTAATTTGTCTGCAGTTTCCCCTGATTATGTTTACCAACCATAACTTGTATATGAAAGAAAAAGTTCAAATTTGTAATCCTTAAATGTAATAAACGATGTTATTTTTGCTCAAAAATCAATTTTTAATTTACCTACTCAATTATCAAATATTTAATTTAACTTTATCAAACAGGACAATGTGTGTTATACTATATACAGTAGGTAATGTGATATACTTAGCCGATGTGGCGGTCTAGTGGCTAGAGTTTCGGACTGGTAATCCGAAATGGTTTACGGTATTTTTTGGACAACATTTAATGTGTAACGTGCGAAACGTTATTTGCTTCCTCCTTCCAGAAAAATAAACAATATCCTTCTTTAAGGAGTAGGACCTACTGTCACTCATTAAAAATGGCAAAGGTTAAGTAAAGATCAACTGCGTAGCCACACCATACTGTTATTTATAAATAATACCCTACTCTATAGTAAAGGTCTATACTTACCTTTAAGCAAGTC
>JAGFPH010006235.1:17278-30935 GCA_018207615.1 Philaenus spumarius
TTCTGCAACAAACTATAACATTCTAGAACATTCTCGACCTTTTGGAAAATTCTACAATATTCTGGAACGTTCTGGAACATTCTAACATTCTAGAACATTCTCAAATCTTCTGGAAGATTCTATAACATTCTGCAACATTCTAGAACATTCTTGAACATTCTGGAAGATTCTACAACATTTTGGAATATTCTACAATATTCTAGAACATTATCAAACCTTCTGGAAGATTCTACAATTTCTGGAAAATTCTACAACATTCTCGAACCTTCTTACAGATCCTTAAACATTCTATAACATTCTGTCTTGAAAAATTCTCGAAACTTGTTGAACATTCATGAACATTACGGACAGTCTCGACTACTTCGACACTCGTTCCCAGCTGCCAGCTGCTTCACCCAGCAACCCTAACCATGCAGTTAAAATCCAAAACCTTAATGGAGGGGGAATGGAGGGCTACCATCCCATATAACCCCCGTGGGGCTGCTGGGTTGAGTTGTGGGGTCATAGCGGCACGTGCGGTCAAACCACGCTTACATTGATTATAAACAATTGGCTCAGCTCCTGCTCCGGCAACGACTCATGGTGAAGCCAATGCAAACAGATTACTGTATACTCTGATATTTTCACGGAAAGTACGATTGAGCGGTGACATGTACATAGCTAATGTAAGACAGAGATAGAAGTAGACACGACCATCCCCAAAATTCGAATTGCTGCATTCGTTGTAATTTCACCATTAATATTTAAATCATCAATAATATTACCAACTAAAGGAAACAATATAATATGCAACACCAGATGTTTGACTTATAAAACAGTAAGCCTTTTGTTCGCTTTAACCTAATCTAAAAAAACAGTTGTGAAGAATAATTACCTGATTGTAAATTTACCAAATCTATACTAATATTATAAAGAGGTAAAGTTTGTTTGTTTGTTTGTTTGTTTGTATGTAATGGGTAATCTCTGGCACTACAGAATCGATTGAAAAAATAGTTTTACTAATAAAAAGCTACAATATCCCTGAGTAACATAGGCTATAATTCATTCCGATAAAAACCTTTTTTTATTTCAATATTTGTAAATTTAGTCGGAAAAAATTTTTTAGGTTAGGCCTAGAATGATAAACCAACACATGTATTTATTTATTACCATAGCAACCAATTGAATAAAATAACAGATAATATACCTCTTTGCTCCAATATTTCCATTAACAGCAGATTTCAAAATTTGAAGCAATTATTTTTTCACCACACTACGATGTTTTCAGCTATTTTCGGAACGTCATTTGGAGGCCGAAAGTAGCTCTTTTCTGCCCTAGGGCCGTAAAGTCAGCTGTTCGTTTATTCAATTAAAATATGAACGTATAACTCAACACAATTTCGCTATGAAATAAGCCCATATGGCAAATGATTCAATAGGTATTGCCGACAGACTAGTGGCACACACATAATTGTTATTTTCACCGTTGCCTAGCAACCAGTTATTATTGTTGCTGCTTACAGGAGCCATAACCTCAAAGTTTCATTTTCATGTGTGCTAAATAAATATTCTTTTTTAATTTTATATAGAGTTTATTTTATTGTGTAGTGTGGTGAAAAATAGCGTTCGCACCACGGCCGAAAGGGTTTTGCAGCTCTCGATCGTTTCAAGCCTGCAAAACCTTATTTTCGGCCCTAGGTGCGAAATATACTACAGTATTGCATTTCTAGCTTTTAGGTTAGTTTTTTAAAGTGTAGACCTGAGCCTTGCTGCCATTAAAAACAACCATTATTACAAATGCTTTTATAAAATATAAGAAATAACTTAATTAGAACATTTCACATTATTTACCATCTTAGTTTTGGGGTAATTATTAATCCTACACCTTTATTATAAATAAAACATAACATATGTTTTTGGAAGGTTCCATTGAGGGTTGGCGTGCGGAGCACGCAGGGGTCTCCCCTAGTTGGTAATAAACGAGTTTTGGTTCATTGAAAGCCTAAAAGTAAAACTATGTTACGTTTTTTATCCAAATCAGCTGTTTTACTTATAATATGTAATAAACAGATGTTTGAATTGAATTATAACACAGTAAGCATTTTGTTTGCTTTTACCTAATGTAAAAAAAAGTGTTAGTTGCGATGAGTAATTACCTGATTCTAAATTTTCCAAATTGGTAATAAACGTGTTTTGGTTCATTGTAGGCCTAACCTAAAGTTATTATCCGAATCAGTTGTTTTGTGTATAATATGTAACAACAGATGTTTGAATTGAATTTTAATGCAGTAAGCTATTTTCGTAGATTTTTGTTTGTGTTTGCTTTTAGTTTGTTAATAACCTATAAAAAGCTGTTGGTTGTGAATAATAATAAACCGATTCTAAATTTGCTAAGTTGGTTGCTATGGTAATGAATGTAAACAAACATGTGATGCTCAACTTTTGATTCGAATAGATGTTTTATGTAATTTGCACAATGTTTACGCCTTAAAATCAAAATGTTTACAAAATACTTTCTTAGTGTGCCTCTATGACCCCTTAAGAATATACCTTTAAATTTTTGTATTTGAATCTTAAGTAGTTTTTGATCCTCGTTGAGTCTATGTCAGTCAGTCAGGATAAAGCCTCTTGTATATATAGTTATTGATTTTATATTGATACAGGGTGTTTCAGAACTCTTTAACAACACTTTTAGTTAGAGTTACTGTGCAAAAGGCAATTCCCAATATCATTCAAATACCAGAAAGTCCTTATAGCGCCATTTTAGAAGACTTTGTGACCATTATGGGTAGTTTCGGGTTTTTGTTTGCTTGGATTGATTTTTTCAACAGGGAGTGTAAGTTCAATCACTTAAGAGTGTAAGTGTGTTTGTTGTATATTTTTCTTTTTTGTATGCAATAACTTTTACTTACAGTGTAAATGTGTACATATTTAGTTTCGTCAGTTGTGTGCCGTACATTATATTTTACAAGTGATTATTATTTTATAGTTTTTTATTTGTTTATTTTATTTTTGTTTGTAGAGTGAATTTTGATGTAATAATTTATTTGCAATTTGAGGTTAAGTGGAAAAGAGGACCTAATGGTCCTAACTTCACATAGAAAATGAAGTTTTTTTCTATTCACTTGTTAATTTTAATCTCAAAAACAGAATGGTATTCTAAATATAAATTTTGCAGTTACACAGCATAAATAAATGCAAATCTGGAAAGCGTTGATAAATGTTATTAACCACCCAATTAAACATGTTTAATGGAGAGTATGTCGAAATCATTATATGGTTCTAAATTTGCCAAATTGTTAATAAACGAGTTTTGGTTCACTGAAACTTACTGATCATAACTTTTACTTTTAGTTATATCTTACTTACAGTAACAATGTGTATATATTTCGTTTTTTCAGTTGGGTACGTTATATTTTACAAGTGATTATTATTTTATTACTTTTTATTTGTTTGTAAAGTGAATTTCGATGTATTTATTTATTTTGTAATTCGAGGTTAAGTGGAAAAGAGGACCTAATGGTCCTAACTTCACCTCAAAAATGAAGATTTTTTCTTTTCACTTGTTAATTTTCATCTCAAAAACAGAATGGCAAACTAAATTGAAATTTCGCAGTTGCATAGCAATCTGGAAAGCATTGATAAATATTATAAGCACCCAATTAAAAATCTTTAATGTTTAATATCTTGAAATCATTAATCATACTGGAAAATCATAAAATACGTAAAAGTTGGCTTATATATTCAATTACATACAAAATGTGTTTTCGCATTTTTTGCAGGTAGGCTACACCGTAGAATAACCGAGAAACTTAGAAAACAACATTTAGATACAAAATTTGGAAACAAAAATCATTATTTTTTAAGATATGTAAGACCAGAATTTTCTAAAAAAAATGCCTGCCCGAATGGATCCAAAATAAAAGTCCTTTCGCAACATTGCCAATAAACAGGAATAAAAACATTGTCAATTGAAGTGTTAGATGTTATTGTTACATTCTATGGTCCGCGTGGAAGTAACTGTGTATTAGGGCTGAAACAATTTGACGACAAGTCAACAAAGGAGCTTTGGAATGTTCAAAGAGGAAAAGAAAACAGAAATGTAAGGGAATACAAGGAGGAAAAAACTGTTCAGTACGGCGCAGAACTTGTTTGCAGTTTATTTTCTCTAAAGAAAAATCATATTTTCTGACATACATGTTGGCTACACTTCTCAAATAAACCGATCAAAGCTGTCAAGCCGAAGTTTCTACCGTTGAAAATTAGTTTGTAACCTACAATGTTGACCTCTTTTTGTTGGCTAAACATTCTTTTTAGGTGTTAAAAAAGTATGTTTTCATACTTTTAAAATACCCGCATTTTTAGGACGTTCTAAAATTAAATAAAACTCAGTGAAAAGTGGTTTATTTTAAAATTATCTTCAAAATATGTTACCATTGTCCAAAAGTTCTAAAATAAATTTGAATTTAATTTAAGCTGTTATTGGTTTTTTATGGCACCTAAACCTAAAGTATTGGCACCCCCCCCCCCCCCAATCCGCCACTTAGAACCATACAATACAGAGTGTCTCGCAACCCCCAAACTTTATCGTGGTTACTTTATTCAGCAGGTCAAAACTAGCTAATAATAGTATATAGCATGTGTCCTATTTTGCTTAGTTTACAAGTTGTCCGTCCGTCTACGTTTGTTTTGAAAGAAATTATAAATAATATCCTGAACGGTTTAAAATATATTCATGAAATTCATCGTGCATGTTTAACACATTGGTTAATACAAATGTACACAATTTTATTTTGCTGAAGTTATCCGTTTCAAGATGGCGGCGGTTCAAACTTTTCAAAGTTAGATATCCATAAAATTAAAGATTTTACGAATCAACTCCTATAAAAGCGAGTGTTCGAGCGTACGAGCTTGAGTAACATTTAATATAACAGCTGATTTCACCCATCATCTCTAAACCCAGTGTATATTACAGTTTGAGGTTATGTTTACAACTTCAATCATTAATAACGTCTTGTGAAGTTGTTTTTTTTTAATATGAGCTAAGTAACTAATGCGAGCTATAATCTACTTTATAATATTTGCTTTGAGGTTATAAACTATATACAAATTCGACCTTTTATCATCAATATATTTTTTGTAAAAATTTAAAGAAAAGATACATATTTTTTTAGCTTAGGAAACATTTCTACATCTAAACAGCTGATTTCACCCATCATCTGTAATACACAAACCTATAGATGGATTTATTAGACGGCGACCTGCGCGGAAAATCTTGCTCATGTAGAAGCATCGATGTATAAACACACATATACATGGATGTGTAGGAGAGGTAGGTGAAGGTTCCCACCACTACGCACCTCGTATTTGCTGCTGAGATCTGAAAAGAGGAGATGGCTGGGGGATGGGGTTGCGTCGGCGCACGAGGTGCGCGATGGTGGGGAACCTTCACCTACCTCTCCTACATGAGCAAGATTTTCCGCGCAGGTTGCCGTCTAATAAATCCATCTATAGCATAGATTATACCTTTGGGGTTATGTTTACAACTTTAATAAAACTATAAGTCATGTAGGGCCTAATAATAATAACGTCTAAATCATTTGATCTATCAATATGAAATAAAAGCAATTAAAAGATAATATTTTTATCTTTCTTAAATATATAATAACATACATAAATACAAAATTTTTACAAATATTCATACAGTTTTATAATCCTTATAATTGTACACATTTACCGAGTTAAAAATCCCCGTCAGCATAGATAGGTATGCCTAGAAAGTCTGTTGTTTTAAAATGATGTATTTTTTATGTGTATCTAATTAATCTGCCTGCGATTTTTCACGGGGCTTACTAACACTGTACTATTTGCTAGTTTTGACCTGCTGCACAACATGGTAAAGTTTGGCAGAATGGTTGCGGGACAGCCTGTGTATGATATCTTCTAACAGAATATTTTGTAGTCGTCGGGCAGCACCTTAACGAACCCGGTGCCACATAATGTAAATTTTAATCTGACAGTTAAGTTCAAAGCAAGGCCGTAGCCGGGGGAAGGGGTATCAAAACCCCCCCCCAGAAATCCCGAAATTTAGTAGTAAAAATTATTACTAGGTTTAAAAAGTGCAAATTAAATTATAAAGTAGACAACACAACAAAGGATCCGGCAACATATTTTACATCATTATGCATACTGATATTTAGATTTACTTGATTAAACTACAACGTACAATACACATGGATGCAGTAGGTTACAGCCTTACTCTCTTGTGAGCTTTGATCTTATCTATTAAATAAGAAAACTATGAAGGTTCAACAAAAATACTTTATTCTAACAAAACACGCAAGCATTGTGGTTTGAAAACACTCCCAATGCAGTGGTTGGCGTGCGAAGCACGCAATGCTCTATGTATTGAAAATACTCCCAATACGGGGGTTGGCGTGCGAATCACGCAATGCTCTTTGTATTAAAAATACTCCCAATACGGGGGTTAGCGTGCGAAACACGCAATGCTCTGTGTATGATAACTCTCCCAATACGGGGGTTGGCGTGCAAAGCACGCAATGCTCTATGTATTGCAAATACTCCCAATACGGGGGTTGGAGTGCGAAGCACGCAATGCATTGTGTATTAAAAATACTCCCAATTTTGGGTTGGCGTCCGATGCATTGTACGTCGGCCGCTCCTCATAGTGTTCAGTGTCAAGCTCATATGTGCGTCCATAGCAGTGAACGTATTAAAAGGGTTTAAATTCAAATTCCCGATCCTGACCTGCCCCCCCCCTCCCTCCCCGAAAAATTTTCTGTATACGGCCTTGGTTCAAATCATATTTTTAGGAAATACGAATTTACCAAATAACAAGTTTTACGGACATTTCTAACAATTTAAAAGAAAAAAAACACATGTATTTTAGTTTTACAAGCAAGATATAGCCTTATGATGCTCCTTCCTGTGGTTTTAATTCCGTCGCAATGTTTGTGCAAACAGCGACGTCCTATCAGTTACTAGGAAGCGATAATCGAGCGTTAATTCCGACCTTGAATCAGCAGATAACCCTTATCAACAAATGAATGGCAGCGGTTTGATAACGTTTAATTTGTTTCATCTCGAATGAAATTCTAGGAAGAGCAATAAATTTGCACAAGGTCGCGCATGCGCAAGTACGCCGAATTGTTCTTGGTAAAGATTAATTTGGCTTTATTAGAAAATTGGATATTTCATTGAAATCAGTAAATTATAATCACGCAGACTAATTAGTTTACGCTCTATTGCGCTGAACCGGGCCGTGCTGGGCGGGCGCCCTCTTTGGCATATCATCCGTTTAGCCACTATTCACCCGAGAAGGAGTCCGGCACACAATCCTTCAAATTTCCCATGTTAATCTTATAGAGATAATGTTTAATGAGTTTGTGTCAACTGCCAAATAAAACAGCTGATTTATGTTAGGTCACCTAACCTAAGTACAACCGCCAAAGATTAACGAAATTCTTTAGCGAATCTTCCAACTGCGAGCGAAGCAAAGCAGCCATCTGAGGCCGAAGGCCGAGGCGGGGTTGGGACGCGAAGCGTCCAGGGACAGAGCCTCTAGTTCATTTTATAATCTGAAAGCAAATCTTATAACGTATTATAGCCTACATTAGTTCTATAACTCACATTTAAAAAAATCAACAAGAAATTATAATTGATTGAAGTTGTAAAAATAACTCCAAAGTATAATCTACGCTAGGTTTTGTTTAAGTATTACAGATGACGGGTGAGCTCAGCTGTTATATTATATTGTTACTCACGGACGTATGTACGTAAACTCGCTTTTATAGGAGTTGATGTTTGGGGTATTAGTATTGCTCTGTGGTGATGACTTCCAAAACCACAGCTGCGTATTCATTACCACAGCAAGACCTGATCACCATTCATTTTACGTTAGGTCTAGACTGAACCAACACAATTATGTTTCTTGAATGAAAATTAAACGAAGTCATTGTAGCCCCAATCCTTTGTGTTGCCAGTGCCAGTTTCATCGTTATCAGCCGTGTCCTTGTGCGTACAGTTACGTCACGGCCACATCGTTTTATTAACAGTAGTTATGAAATCAATAAAGCATTTTCCTAGTAATTTATAAATAAACCTACGCGGAACTTGTAGGCCTACTGTAGGTCGTTAGGAGTTAGCCCATTAGGTCTTTCTTATTAACGACATTTTATAGTAAGATCTTGGTATTTCTTCTACTTTCCTCATTAATAATTTCAAAGATCCTGTCAGACTAAAGTCATTATAAGAATAACGTAAGGCCGGGAGACGCCTACCCGTTCGCACAATTACAACCGAAATAAATTGTATTAATCAATACTAATATTATAAAGAGGTAAATTTTGTTTGTTTGTATGCAGTGTGTTCGGTTCTGCAACTACTGAACCGATTGAAAAATAGTTTTATAAACAGCTACACTAACCCTGAGTAACATGGGCTAGAATTAATTTTGATTTAAGGGTTGAAACAATCCCTAAAACAATAAATATTAATTGTTATACTTTCCTTAAAGCTAGAGAGCTGAAATTTTGTATTCATTTCTTACGAGATACGTAAAAAAAGTTAACTAGATTTACATTTTGTCGTGTGCTGCTAAGGTGTGAAAATGTGATAACAACCCCTAAAACAATAGCTATTTGTGCAACATGTGCCACTTTGCTGCACGAGAGAATGCCTCAGGCGGCAATTTTCTCGAATGCAGCAAAGACGCTTTGCGCTCGTGTTGCACATAAGATTTTCCCTACGTTTGCTGAAGCCGAGGCGGCAATTTACGTCTTAAATTGCCGAACTACAACTCACTATCAATAATAGCAATGTCAGGTTAGGAAATAATAAACGAACAATGGAACAGCTGATTTATTTTATGTTTAAAAGTCAGCACATGAATAGTATATAAACATGTGTCTATAATGAAACCACTGCCAGGGTAACGTTATCATTTACTTTGAGTACCCGGGTACGCAAAGTAAATCCCATTTGATTAACATTGCACTTTGCCGCACACAAACACCTCTTTGGGTTCTGTTAGTATTGTGGCAAAAGCTACTTTTCATAACAAGCGTAGGAAATAAAAATTAATTGTTATATTTTCCTTAGTTAGTGAGCTGAAAATTTGTACATTTATTTCTTACAAGATACATAGAAAAAGTATCATAGATTTACATTTTGTCGCATATTGCTAAGGGGTGAAAATGTAGTAACAACCCCCATAAACAAATGTTGATTGTCATTCTTTCCTTACAGCTAGAGAACTGAAAATTTGGTACTTATTAATTTTAAGTGTTTTATAGTTTTATAGGAAGAAAATAAACAATAACACAGGCAATTTAAATAGTTACGTCTAATGGGTGAACTGGGAGAGTAACAGCCCCTTTGCAATAAAAATAAATTGTGGTACTACCCATGGTTGACACCTTTGTTTCGTACGTGGAAGTCTGTTTGCGTTTGCTTCACCGCGGGGGCATAGGGCCACGATGGCCGAGGTTGTTAAGGCGTCAACACTTTATCAATCATCATGGCAACCATCAGTGGAAAAGTTCCGGGTTTAATTCCCATTGACCCCGAATAATTTTCTAAATGGTATCTTAACAGACATCGTTGGCTGTGGTTCGGATTCCACGTAAAACTGTAGGTCCCGTCTTCATTAGCCTTAAGTGCAAAACAGTAGGACGTTAAATACAAAAAAAAAAAAAAAAAACCGCGGGGGCAATCTGAGAAGCGAGCAGGGGCCGGAGTCCTCTAGTATAGTCTATATAGTACTTGGTAGAGTGACTCAGAATCTCACAATACGTTTATTACGCAAACGCATTTCGAAGGCAATACCGTCATCTTCAGTGATGCCCAAGCTTCAATAATCAAACTATAACTAACCTAACAGTAGGATTAAATGCCTTTACCCAGACCTACGTGCTGTGGGACTCCCCCTCCTTGCATGCAAGTGAGAAGCACTACCTTTGATTATGGACCTTCTTGATAGACAGTAGTGCTGACTGTCCCCCCCCTACTTGAATTGAAGTTACTTTAAAAATGGTGAACTTTGCTAAAATGAGCTACAGTGGATCTTACCATCACTAGACAGTAAATTGCCACTTTGACTTTGTTTAGTAAGTTACGTGACACTTGTGTAGTTTAAATTCAATTTGTAGATATATTTTACAAATACAGTTATCAAATTATTAATGTCCATAATCAAAGGTGCTACCCACTAAAACAACCTGCCCCTCCCCCACGGACTTGCACTAGCAAACTCCCTAACGGCTGCAAGCTGCAATCTTTACCTTCACTGAAACATACTATACACATTTAGTGGCATGCGCGGTGGATTTGTCCGTTTGTGGAGGCTCAACCAATCTCGATCTAGGAGCGAACATCAGATTAACAGGTCTTTCATCGATACAACCTAGAATCATAGGCACAATCTACGAGACCTTCAGCATCAGCATCTCGGTTCATATGGTGGCAGGAGTGGTGATGGTCTCGCTTCTGTCTCGTAGTCACTCGCCGCTGTTTTGGCGGCAACTCCGCGAGAATCGTTGACGACGTCCTGGGTTCGACTCGCTTACGTCTGCATCCGTAACACAAATGTTGTTAATTGCAACTAGGGTGTCTATCTCCTTGCGGGAAGCTCTGTTCCTACGTCTCTTGGCTGGAGTTCTGATCTCGGCCGTGGGTCTCTTCGCTTCAGTGACTGTTGACTGTATAAAATAAGGTATAACCTCCGAATTCTTTCGGAAAAGAAAGATTTTCATAATTTAGAAGTAGGCTCGTCTTACCCTCTACTTCAAAAGTGACCTCATTCTTATTTGGGCTTATTGTTTTTTAGGGGTTAAAACAACCCCATGTTACAAAAAAAAAAAAAAAATAGAGTACTGTAAGTTTAACTGTTTAAAAGACTAAAATGTGTCGAATAAAGATTTTTGTTGTCCTTGAACATGACCTAGGATGTATTAGAACGTTTCAACCCTTACAAACCAGCTTCGCGAGTTTGCTTCCCGGCCTTCACACACGGACCGGAACGTGAATTTGAACCGGGTACATATTTGGCATTTTACGTTTTCAGAGCACTAGACGAGCTATAAGGTCGTATAAAAAAAACATAATGTGTGGAATAATCTCTTGTATTCATATTTTTAGATTAAAAAAAAAACAGTTTCATTCTAGTGCGAAAATCTCGAAACATTTTTATTTCGATAATAGTTATTGTTACTATTTTTACTTCCAGTCAAAAAAACGTGTTCAGGTTGTTGGAGCGACTTAGAAAACCCACGTGTGTACCAAATTTGGACCAAGTCAGACATAAATCCGGCCGTTAGAGTGCGAATGGCATAGCTTTTAATGTAACTAAGAACTATTGAAGGTGTTTTTAATTACTCAACATTTATCGATTTACTTCAAATTTGGTATCAAAATAAACAGACGATCGTGATACACAACGTTATGAGATTTATTTTTATATTTTCTTGTTATAAAAAAAGTTTGCATAACGCTACTATAAAAAATTAAAATTCAGGTAGAAGTGGAGCGGAAACCAGTCGACCGTGCTGACCCTCGGTAGGCTTCAACTTCCGCCTCACTCTGAGGTGAATTTTACTATACATGACCTACCTTTACATTTGAATTTGTTAAAAATCCCACCAAAATCATAGAGGGTCAGATATGTAAAAAATGTGTCCTATTATGCAACAGAAGACATATACAAAGTTTTGTTGACTTATTTTCAGTGACAAAAATAATAAAGGGGGTTAAAGGGACTTTATGAACACTCTGTATATATACAAAATAATAATAAACATATACTAGCTGACCCGGCAATGCTTAGCTATTGCATAATTATTTTGGTGAAATAAATGCGACAAATGATCGTGGTTTAGTAACTTCGACCCCCCCCCTCTAAGATTTCGAATTTTCTTAAACCCTTTCTTAGTGACCACCTATGGCCCTAGAAGAAGCTACATACCAAATTTCGTTCCAATCCGTTCAGTAGTTTTTGAGAAATCTTGATTTAGTAAATTTGACCCCCCAAACCCCCCTAAAACTTCGAATTTTTTTAAAAACCTTTATTAGTTAGCACCTATGGCCCTAGAAGAATCTACTGTACATACCAAATTTCATTCCAATCCGTTCAGTAGTTTTTGAGAAATCTTGATTTAGTAAATTTGACACCAACCCAAACCCCCCTAAATTTTCGAATTTTTTTTAAACCTTTCTTAGTTAACACTTATGGCCCTGAAAGAAGCTACATACCAAAATTCGTTCCAATCCGTTCAGTAGTTTTGGAGAAATCTTGATTTAGCAAATTTGACCCCCCCCAAACCCCCCTAAAATTTCGAATTTTTTGAAAACCTTCCTTAGTTAGCACCTATGGCCCTATAAAAAGCTACATACCAAAATTCGTTCCAATCCGTTCAGTAGTTTGGAGAAATCTTGATTTAGTAAATTTGAACCCCCCAAACCCCCCTAAAATTTCGAATTTTTTTAAAACCTTTCTTAGTTAGCACCTATGGCCCTAGAAGAAGCTACATACCAAATTTCGTTCCAATCCGTTCAGTAGTTTTGGAGAAATGTTGATTTAGTAAATTTGACCCCCCCAAACCCCCCTAAAATTTCCAATTTTTTCAAACCCTTTCTTAGTGAGCACCTATGGCCCTAGAGGAAGCTACATACCAAATTTCATTTCAATCTGTTAGGTAGTTTTTGAGAAATCGTAATGAGTGCGTCAGTGAGTGAGTGAGTGGTATTTCGCTTTTATATATATAGATTATGTATAACATTTTTAATGACATACCTAAACATACTCTGGGGACCATGATCGGTGCTCATTGCCCACTCCCGAACTTAGGTCTCAATTCAAGAGTCACTGCTATAGCTCATATTATTTAAATTCGCTAATACTAAACTACAAACAAATAAACAAACCATCCAAGCTAAGCTTTTCAGAAGAGCTTAATCCACTCTGTGCACAGAAAATCACGTTCACAAAGTCCAGGAGGCGAAACTCACTAACAAGCCTGTGTTTATATCCACTTCTTTCATTATCTTGATCGAAGAAATAATTTACTTTTTAAAACCCTTTACTAAAGCAAAGCACGGGATTAAAGTAACTACCGAATCAAATAATTCATTAGTCGGGAATTTGAGTATCTATTTTTGTTAAAACATATTACATTGTATTTTCTCAAGTCAGTTTCCTGGAAAAGCTACGGTTGAATGACTTATTTTAACTCAATAAGGATTTTCCCTTAGTCAATGCGAAGGTTTATATACGTCGCCTTGACTACTTACTTACGGACAATAAACAATAGTTACAACTTGAATCATGTATTTCTTCGTAGACAAGCCGCTTTGTTTTCCTAACAGAAATGATTCACCTCCACTACAACTGTATTACAGAGTGTTACGTAAATCGTGTCCCGTTGCAAAACACACTAAAGTGGTTTACTCCTTATCTACAATTCCAACACATTCTCTGGTTGACTATTAGGTAGTAGTAGGGGTGTTGGGTGAGGTTATAGGTCGTGCCACCCTTGCGGTTATAAATATTTGCGGAGATGCGACTGTGTCTCAAATAATTGCAGAGATGTGATGGAGCCTTAAATAATTGTGGAGATCGATAGGCCTTAAATAATTGTGGAAATGCGATGGAGCCTTAAATAAT
>JAGFPH010006235.1:30945-47533 GCA_018207615.1 Philaenus spumarius
GGAGATCCGATAGGCCTTAAATAATTGTGGAAATGCGATGGAGCCTTTAATAATTGCGGGGATGCGACTGTGGTTTAAATAATTGCGGGGATGCGGTGTAGCCTTAAATAATTGTGGAAATGCGATGGAGCCTTAAATAACTGCAGAGATGCGACGGAGCCTTAAAAAGTGTGTCCGTGCGATGACAATGACGGTGACGCGAGTTCAATCATTTTTCTACGTGCAAAAAAGTGTCCAACGCGCCTAAAGAAGTTTTCACTTTAAAAAAACTTTTAATGCGTCCTTTTAGTACAGTCAATTTGTGCTTAAAAGAGCCCCTGGCGGGAAAGTTTTGGGGTAGTTTTGATTTATTCATTTCTATATGTTTTTTGGGGTGCTGAATCCGAATCTGAGGTTTGCCTACAAAATTTCGTGACGCATCATTGAAAAAAAATTAACTGGGTGTGCTTAAGACCACACGTTGGAAGTGATAACTTCTATGACTACGGGGATTTTTAACTCGGTAAATGTGTACAATTATAAGGATTATAAAACTGTAGGCCTATTTGTTCAAATTGTTTATTTATATCCGTTATTATATATTTAAAGAAAGGTAAAAATATTATCTTTTAGTTACCTTTTATTTCATATTGATAGATCAAATGATTTAGAAGTTGTTAATATTACAGTAAAGAAATTAATAATCAAATATGTTATACAAAGATGTACGAATGTTTGCGAAGTTAAACAGTAGGTATCCTTCTTTAAATTTGTATAAACGAATATATTGATGATCAAAGGTTAGTTTTATATACAGTTTATAACCCCAAAGCAAATCTTATAACGTGTAGAAGCCCATATAACTTATAGTTATAGAAGCCTACATTAGTTGTATAACTAATATATAAGAAAATTAACATCACAAGAAATTTTAATGGTTGAAGTTGTAAACATAACCCCAAAATATAATCTACGCTGGGTTTTGTTTAAGAATTACAGATGATGGGCGAAATCAGCTGTTATATTATATTAACTAATTCTTATGTGTTAATTTGATTGCTATGCTAATAAATGTAAATAATGTATTAATAATATTCCCTCTCCACGATCTGACTTGTGTCTAAACAAAAGCGTGATGCGAGATCTCGCGAGAAATCTGGCGTGATGCGAGATCTCGCGGGAAATCTGGCGTGATGCAAGATCTCGCGAGAAATCTGGCGTGACGCGAGATCTCGCGGGAAATCTGGCGTGATGCAAGATCTCGCGAGAAATCTGGCGTGACGCGAGATTTCGAAAACATAGCCAAGTCGAAAGTGCCCAACGGGCCAATAGAAGTTATCACTTCAAAAATGCAAAAACATGTCAAAAATCGTGAGTTTTGGCGGTTTTTTGCTTTTAACTCGAAAACTATCCACTTTTCGTAAATAACTTTCCTATTAAAAAGGAATGTACATAAAATGTGCTACAAATTTCATTCCATAAGTTATTTTCTCCGACGAACCTTTCGGGCTCAAGCGCCAGTTGAAAGCGCCTCCGCAAAAACCCGCTTTTCCACTCTAAAGCTCTAATTTATTATTAAAGGCTGACATTTAGTGAATTCACCCTACTTTTAAGCTGAATAGAATATGACTGGTTTCAATTAGTATGTCATCTAAAGTAATAAAACAATATAATATAAACTAAAAAACAAATTTAATATACCACGTTTTTAAAACAGACTAAATCTGTATAAATCTGCATGGCTAGGAGAAATTATTGTATACTTTTTAGTCAGTTTTAAAAACTTTGTATATTAAATTATTTTTAATTCAATAATATTTTATGCTTTTTAGTCTTCAGTTGGGAGTTATATTTAAAGTACCAAATCTCTAGCTCATTGAGAACTTAGTTTAAAATCGAATAGACAAACAAACAGACAGACAGACAAGAATGCGACTTAAAATTGCATTGACATCCATAGATATGTTTAAAGTTTCAAGTTTCTAGCTCATCGGGAAGTTAGTTTAAAATCGATTGCAAAAGATGTACTGAACAGACAAGAAAGCAAGTTAATAAAAACGTGGAAATAAAAACCTTTTCAAAACCACATTAATATATTACATTTTTTGCTTGCAGATGCAATTCCGTCTTTATCGTCTTTTGGTTTTATTTATTAACTCCCGGCCTCCCCAAATGATTTTATAACTTTACTGCTCGTCTGGTTTAAAAGCCCCTTTTCTTTCCATTCGATTCCTTCACACACGAGCCAAGGGCAAGTAACTTGTGCAAGACGTTTGCACCGACCGAACATTTGGACTTGCAAAATATGTCATCGACGAAGGGTTTTTGTTACACTGGGTCAAATGGCACCCACGCCCAGACTTATTCAGAAATGTACTGCAACTATGTATCATATGTGAAGGCAAACTACAAATCAAATGCAGTAGTCATTTTCGATGGCTACCCTGATAAAGATTGTGAAAGCACCAAACGACTAGAACGATTGAGAAGAGAGCAAAGAAAACAAACTGCTGCAATATCGTTTACAGAATCGATGGTGCCCTCTGTCTCGCAGGAGAATTTCCTTGCAAACTCCAAAAACAAGAGCCGGTTAATATTTATGCTAATGGAAAAATGTTGTGACCAAAAAATTGATTCACAGCAAGCTGTGGAGAATGCTGATATCCTAATTAATTATCACAACTGCTCTTTTGTTGTCCCCGTCAAATGAATATGTGACAGTGGTGGGGCAAGCTATAAACTTTTTGGTAATTTTGATTGACCTGTGTAGCCCTGATATACAGAATGTTTTCTTTTTGAAATCGGTAAGAGGAAAAGTGTCTCAAACACTCTACAATCATCATCTTACCGCCGACAAAACCCAATTAGACCATATATTGTTCCTCCACGCGATCAGTGGTCGTGGCATCACTTCTGCTTTATTTAATCAGGGAAATCTGAAATATTTCAAAGTCCTGCGGAAGAACGATAACTTGCAACCAGTCATTGATGCTTTCAAAGACCCTCATGCACACCAGGACGAGATTGCCGAAGCTGGAAACGTGTTTCTCATGGCTCTCTATAGGAAAAGACACGAGACTAGCCTGAACGATTTGAGATACAGGTAATATGTATCTTCATAGTACAACAATAAAACCAACATTGCCTCTCTATCTCCCACTGAAGATGCAGCACGACAACATTCATTGTGAGTTTACTTTCAAGTGCAGCATTGGTAATCAGGTCAAACCACACTCCACGAAGAGACTCGATCTAGCAGGGGTGGAAAAAACAAGGAATGGTCTCGTGCCAGTGCCAACCACTTTAAACCCTGCACCGGACTCAATACTCCAACACATTTCTTGTAAATGTAAAATAGGCTGCCAACGCAATTGTGGATGCAGGAAGGCAGGCCTTCATTGCTCCCCGATCTGCACAACGTGCGAAGCGCTGTGTGAAAACATCGAACCCTCGGAAGACAGCATTGACATAGATATAGACGACGAAGATTCAGAAAAAATACACTTACACGATGTTGAATGTATGTCGAATCTTACAATATATTTCGTAATAATTAATTTAAATTGTGAACTAAGTAGTTTATTGATTTACGTATAAACAGGTGAACAAGTCCCTACGATAGAACAACTCGAACCTGGGCTAGGATCCGCCGCCTTCAAAGAACCTCAGCCAGGACCCTCTAAACGACAATGCCTAACATAATAATGTAATATCCATATAATCATAATTATGTAATATATAAAACAATATAATAATATGTAATAAGTTTTCAAGATTTCCTTTGTAATTTCAACTTTGTGTAACTAAATTTGTAAAATTTCTGACTTCATATAACTTGAACATTTTTAAATTTAATTAAAAAAAAGAAGAAAGATTTGTAACTTCACATATACGATCTAAATAAGGTATATGGAGAGAACAGTAAGGAATTCACTAATTGACAACGTTTAATATGTTAAATTAAAGTTTTGGAGTGGAAAATGTGGGTTTTTGGGGAGACAGGCAAAATACGCCAATTTTCAATTAGCGCTTGAGCCCGAACGGTTCGTCGGAAAAAATTACTTATTGAATGAAATTTGTAGTAAATTTTATGTACATTCTTTTTTAATAAGAAAGTTATTTACGAAAAGTTGATAGTTTTCGAGTTAAAAGCAAAATACCGCAAATAATCATGATTTTTGACATGTTTTTGCATTTTTTCAATGTTGCGTCACGAAATTTTGTAGGCAAACCTCAGATTCGGATTCAGCATCCCAAAAAACATATAAAATGGAAGAAACCAAAACTACCCCAAAACTTTCTTGCGAAAAACACAATTTGACTGGACTATTTGGCAGTTTCAAGCCTGCAAAACGAGCTTTGCTCCGAAACGGTGAGAGGAAGTTTCTAATTTTAGGTTTTTTGTTTATAATTTTTATTAAAACCGTAAAAGATGTCCGATTGAAATGGGGCAAAAACTGAAATGTTTGTTACATCGTTGTTCTTAATATTAACTCGTCAATCAGGGCAACACATTATAATTAGTTTTATTTTAATATTTAACTAGCTGTTCACGGAAGAGTTGCTAATATTATTGTAAAGGGTTGGTTGCGGACTATAAACCCTTCAGGTCAGTTTTGGCTGCCTCAAGTTAGGGTGACACGACCTATTGTACTGATCACTCCTCTCTTTCATATAACCCCTTAGCAAGAAATTACAAAACACGGTGTGACCCAAAATAAACAGTACCGAGGTTAAATCAGCTGTGGTTGGTTTTCAGAACAGCTGATTAGATTTTTGATTGTTGTTAGGCCACGTTGCTTATTACTTTCTTGTTTGAGGTTAGTTAACGATGCAATGGTTCTTACCACTCTACAGTTTTTACCATAGAGCATTATTTTCGCTCTTACTGAACGGGTAGTCTTACACTCCTACAGGTCTTACGGGAGAATAGACATGCTACTACCATTACAGGGAACATCACGTTTATTGCCATGCGGGTTGCGTCAACTGTACGAGCGTTGCATGGGAGTTGATGTTTTTTAGTTGACTAGTACCGCTGGGACTGTCGTATGGATAACAAGGCTTATGGGCGCTCTGTACTGCACGGTGAACGTGGAATCGGGTGTGGTTTGGTGCGAAGTGCTGTAGAGTTTCCAGAACGATTTCACAAAAAGCCGTAATAGTGTTTTGACTCGGGATAAAGGGTGTGCAGGACGTAAAAAAACTGTACGAATGACAACCACTTGAGCAAGTCCTTGCGAAAATATGCCTTCACCGTAGATCTTTGAAAAATTCTGTGAAAATAATGTTTAAAAACCCTGGTGGATTTCCGTATAGAATACAAGCTGGTCAAGTGTAAGGGTCAAAAAGACAGAGTAGGCTATCACGCCTCAATGTTAGCAATGAACTATGAACACCCTGGGTCCCTACGAACTGCATGCTGTCAGATGAAAGTCGTGTACTACTAAACTGTTTCACCAACAAGCAAACATCACCTTCTCTTGGATTTCAACGTCATGACGATGTCGTAGAGAAGCCATACACATAGTGAACGCGTAACGTTTGACATCGGTAACAATTTCCTCTTTGGACATTTCCTTATTAATTGTTGTCCTTAATGTAAAATCGTTATTTCCGTCAGTCAAGATTATAACTTGCTGCGTGACGAAGTTTGATTGCGAGAGGGCGTAGTTTACCATTTGTGGGATTTGTAGTTTATCAGCTTTACGTTTAAAGTCAAAGTGATGAAATGGGATAACTACCCTTAAAATTAAATAATCATTTATATACACTTACCTTTTCTATATGCTCAAAAACTACTCAACCAATTTCACAATTAACACATATTAGTACCAGAATTGATTAGAAAATATGGTCACTGCAATTAAAGAGATTAAAATGGGGTAGCTACCCCTATACAATAAGAACAAATTGTACTAGCTTCCTACAAGCTATAAAGCTAATTTATTCATTTTAGGTATTTTAGCCTCCGGAATAGGGTGTACGAATAATAATTCAGATACGTACCTTTTGAAAACGTCAATTCCTATTCCTTATTCCTTTTGTTTAGTGTAGGACATGTCCTTTACGGATTCACATGTGAATGACGAAATTACTTTTACTTTCATTAAAAACAATTTTTTAAATGTTTTGTGATGTGTTTTGTGTCTATGTAACGGAACTCTGATATGGTGCAAGATTTGAGAATGGTCTGATTAAGAGACTGAAACCGGTCATCCACAAATAAACGAATAAGGAATTGACGTTTTCAAAATTTACGTACCTAAATTATTATTTATAAAGCTAAATTATTTATAAATAATTTGTGTAATATTATTCTTAGTGATACAAAACCCATTTTCAATTCGATCACTTAAGGCTCGGCTCCCTACATTCTAAACGGCGAAGTTGGGTTCCAATTTCAATGTTAAATAACCAAAACATACCTTCACTATTAAGCTTATTTTTGTGTTATTTTTGTCAAAAAACGAAAGCAGTATTTTTTTCTTAAAGTAAAATAGATTGCGGGTGTTGATTGCTAAGGTTTTTTGCAATACCTCTTTTTGCAACTGAGTAAAAAATGAATAACGTTTAAAATTTTTTACTATTTATATCGTACGTTTATGAAAACAATAAAACGGTTTTTGAACTTCAAAATGAAACCAAATGTTTTAATTTATTCCACGAATTAACGGGAAAAATTACTTATTCCGTAGCATTGTTCTTATGGGAATCAGATTCAATATGGCGGACAGGGTAGCGTCCCCTTTCAAAGAGATGAAAAAGGATAGCTACCCTTAAAATTAAACACATTTGTAACGCGTGATTGTATTGAATATTTAACCCACTAAAAATATTCCAATCTCAAAAAGACAAACACCATTGGAAAGGTTATGTTTCAAACTTTAATTTTTGTATTTACAATTTCTTTCTAAAACGTATATTTACATACGTAATCATCGTTGCAGTTTATTGGTTTTCTACAAATCAATCGGCGCCTGAATATTCATACAAAACATAACGAAATAACTCAACTTTCATCAATCTCTACAGCCCGCCCAGTAGGTTTTCTTAGTTAAACCTATATATCGATGGATTCATCACAATGTCCCCTATCCAAAACTTACATTCAATCAAAAATCGGAAAAATAGGTGGGAAGTTATGGAGCGGTTTGTGTACCCTTGTAATTGGTCAGTTTTCCAACCAATAAACAGCCTTACGTATTACACGTGATATCTGTGTGACCACAATCTATTTTTAGAGATATTTTGCTATCTTTGTAAAGATAATGCTTAAATTTAACTTTCCCTATAAAACAAATATGTTTTGTTTGAACAGTTTGTTGTGTAGGGCCGTGGGAAAGTGACTGTTATTACGTTCTCGTCCTACGTTTGAATTTGAACCCTAACGTACTTTTTAACATGGGTAGACATAGGAGTTTTCGCGGCCCTCTCGTATAGCTTGTATGAACGGGAGTTTTCTATATTTGTTCTCACTTTTGTTATTCAAATAATTCCAAGTCGAACACTTATATGAAAAGAAAATTTACAAGTAGGCCTATACAGTTAAATTCCTTGATTTATTCTCTACGCTTTGTTATAATAATATTTCATTTTTGGGGAAAGCATATTACGTAAATTAGGCCTACGTTTAAAACTTGGCATACTTTTGATAGCAGTCTTGTAGTAGGAACATAAAAACTCATGTTTTCAAAGTAAGAAATTTGAAAATGTTCAATGTTTTTATACAGTTATATTTAGAACTAAATTACGAAACTTTTTTACATTTTTGGAAAAAATTATAAAAAATGTTTACTACTTTTTATTTAGCCCTAAAGTTGAACTTTTATTTTTCGTAACTGAATATTTTTTGTTTCTTGAGCTAATAACTTTGTAAATTTTACATCTATCATTTTGTTACTGGCACATATACATTTTTTGAACCTTTTTATACAAAAAAAGCTGCAGAGCACTTTTGGATTGGGGTTCATTTACTATTTTTGGCGAATTTTTGAAAAAATGCTTGCACACGCCAAAAAATCCATTTTCGTTAAAACTGCCGGTTCTAGGGAAATATAAATAAAATAATAATTCGATCACGTAGCTGATAAAATTAAGCGAATTTACAAAATTAAATTTATATACTTAAGGTTTCAACCAACAATTTGACAAATTGGTCTGCTCAAGAAGGCGCTGAATAGCTGCCTGCGTAAACGAAATATATTAATTTGCACCTAGGCCTCCAGCCATTGCTCTTATGGAAATTCGCTAATAAAATATGCAAAGGCAGTATTACAAAAATAATAATAATAGCGGGTCCTCTGGTGAAATTACAGCAATATACAAACAGGACAACTCCACTTTACCCCGCATCAGAGCCTATCTATTTCAAAAGAATACTGTAAAACATCCTTATTGACTTCCGCATTGTCTACTGTAGTTTCCTATTTAAACTAACGTCATCACGCTACCAATAGGAAATGACTTAGTGTTGTATTTATGCGACGGGGAAGTTTTTCGTTATCACGTTGGCAATGACGCGACACGTGACACATTGCGGTCAGAAGAACCTTTGACGCCAAACTGTCTGCCAACGCGTCACTCCCAATAGATGTAAAGGTTTCCTCCAGTGCTTGATGAGTAACTCTGGTTGGGGCCCTGATTTTGTAACGACTGTAGTTAGGCCTACACGGTTTATATAATTATTTCTTCAGACTTTTGTCACCATCTATCCAAGGCCGTAGCCAGAAAAACTTTTTGTGGGGAGGGGGTCAGGACCGCAGGTTTGTATTTAAACTTGTTTAACATATTCACTGCTAAGGAAGCACAAGTGAGCTTGATACTGAACACTATGAGAAGCGGCCGACGCACAGTGCATTGCACGAGAACCCCCGTATTGGGAGTATTTTCAATACAAAGTGCATTACGTGCTTCGAACACCAACCCCCGTATTGGGAGAATTTTCAATACACAATACGTTGCGTGCTTCGCACTCCAAATCCCGTATTGGGAGAGTTTTCAATATACAGAGCATTGCGTGCTTCGCACGCCAATTTTAAGCCTATGTGCTATGGACGCACACGTTTAAAATATTAGTAATTATTACGTAGAAAGGTTAAAAAATAAAAAATAAATTAATTTCTATTCATTTAGACTATAAATATACAAAATAAAAGGTCAGCTGCTAGCTCCAAGGGAATACGAAATTTGCGTAGCAGTGAACGTGTTAAACACCAATTTCAATGCTTATTTTAAAAATGTTGATATAGTTATTCAGATCAAGCTCACAACTTACAAGAGAGTAAGGCTGTAACCTACTATAATACATTCATGTGTATTGTACGTTGTTGTTTAATCAAGCAAATCTAAATATTAGTATGCATGCAATGCACAATGATGTAAAATATGTTATTGGATCCTCTGTTGTGTTGTCTATTTTATATTTAACTTGTACTTTTTAAAACTAGTATTAATTTTACTGCTAAATTTCAAGATTTCGGGGGGGGGGGGGGTTGACTCATAATCAACGTACAGCCAACTCTAGGTAGCTAGAAAACTTCAGGGTGCCTTCATGCACAAGGAAAAGATTTTGAAAATATTGGTTTTAAGGGTTGGAAATGGTCAAAATACCCCGGTACACTCCTAGTCGTATAACACTTAAAACAGCTGATTCGAACCAAAAGCTTAGCAACACAATTCTAGGTGTGGCCTACACTGAACTAACACACATTGTTGAAAGTATTTACATTCGTTACCATAGCAACCAACTAAACAAATTTAAAATCAGTTAATTATCAATAGCTTTTTTGAGTTAGGTTAACAAAATAAATAAATGGTACCAGGAACTGGCACATACTTTCTCACAAACATATTTAAATTATTAAACAGATTCACTGTGACTTCATAATTGTAGGGTGGGGTAGGAGAGGTGATTTATTAAAGTAGGAGATTAACTAATAATTATTATTATTATTATCTAGAGAGAA
Source organism: Philaenus spumarius (assembly GCA_018207615.1). Classification (NCBI taxonomy): domain Eukaryota; kingdom Metazoa; phylum Arthropoda; class Insecta; order Hemiptera; family Aphrophoridae; genus Philaenus; species Philaenus spumarius. The sequence continues at coordinate 40,893 of JAGFPH010006235.1, forward strand.
AACTATTCGATCGATTTCGAACAAATTTACAACAAACACGTCAATTAGGCTTGTATAGATGGAAGAAAAAAGGTTTTGAAAATTTTTGAAAAACAACATGCTTTATGGCCAAAAAACCCCCAAAATCAGTTATTATTATTATTATTAGCTAAACGAGAATTTGAAGAAAGATGCAGTTTTTTGCATATAGTATGGTACATTAAAGGCTACAAATAAGCCAAATTTTATCAAAATCGTTAGAGCCGTTTTTTTATAAAAAAATAATAACTGATTTTTTGGGGGTTTTTTTGCCAAAAAGAGGTTGTTTTTCAAAAATTTTCAAAACCGTTTTTCGTGCATCTATACAGGCCTACTTGACATGTCTGGTGCAAATTTGTTTGAAATCGATCGAATAGTTTTCGCTCTAGCTTTGTATACAGACAGACATTTTGTAAAAACCACTTTTGGACTCAGGGGGTCCCACAACGGATATTTCCACAAAATTTCAACATCGATTTTTTTTGCGATCACTATACTTTCTCTATACTATAGTGTAGTGGGAAAGTAAAAAGAAACACAAAGGAAAGGACTTAGTATATTGTAATTCAAACCAACAATCTTCACAACCAACAGGTTAGGTAATATCAAACACTTACAACGAACAAGGCTTACTTTATCTTAATTCAAACAACTATCATTATTCAAATTATGCCAACTTTATTCTTTACTAGGCCTATCTCTGACAAGGTTGAAACTCACTTCGGTATAATTTTATAACTCGAAAATTGTCTCTCTTCTCTGTAAAGATAAAAAGTCTCTGTCCTATCAATCATCGTTCCTGTGAAAATATCATAGTATACAATAATCTGTTTGCATTTGCTTCGCCGAGAATCGCTGCGGGTGTTGGTGAGCGAAGCGAGTCTATTATAGTCTATACAAGCGGCTTTGTCATGACTGACGTACAACCAAGAATCAACGTAGAACAGAAACTACTTAAGGGCACTCCAAATGGAAAAAAAAATTTGATTGATTTTTAGTTTTTTATGATTTTTTTTTCTCCTGTTCTTCCTCTTTCCAAAAATATTCAACATGATATGATTATACAGTAATTACCTTTATGTCCGAAAAAATTTAATAATGTGACGTTTTCCTGGTTTTGTTTTTAGTAAATATAAATACCTTAGTAAAATTATGCAAAACAGCCACAGCCGGAGTCCAGATATCTAGTCATATCCCGTCAGCTTGGAAGCGAGCCAACCACCGTTTGCTTTACTTCCGCCCTCCTACCCTCAAACCACAGATATGATTAGATATCTGTTCTCCCTAGCCTAGATTCGAACCCAGCATCTTCTGATCAGGAAGACGTAACCTTATCCACTAGGCTAAGGCTTGATTAAAGAAAACTGATAAATTAACAAAACTTCAGTTACTTTACTATCTGTAAAAATATTACGGGTAAAATAAAAGATAGTTTATCAGCACCATCTAGGAAGTTTGCTTGGTTGTTCTTAAGTTTGCATCTGTATAATTTGCATTCGTGAGAGGTTTATGGTCGTGCCTGACATAGAATTTAAAATATTATTATAATAAAATTTATTGGTTAGGCCCTTTGTGCTAGACACCATCGATATATGCTGCTGAAAAAGACCCAGATAACCCCACATTCTGTCCAGGAGGCCATTAGCTACTTATGAAACTTTGTCTTTTACGTTTTCCCGAAAATCCCGAAAATCACTTTTTTGTTATTTATAATACACATATCTGAAAAACCATCTAAGATATCTTTACCAAATTTTTACCACATGTCTATAACACATCTAGTTCCTAACACGGGATTTTTATAAATATTTCAAAAAAGGGTTTTTTTATTAAAAATTATAACTTTTAGGTTTATTATTATTTTTTTATTTTCTTGTGTACGGAACTAGAAAAAGGTACAATTTAGAAAATAAAAAAACAATTATGAGTCTATCTTAATTAGAACTTAGGCCTAAAAGTTATGTGTATTATAGCTAACATTGTCGAAGATAGACATTCGGAGTTACAAAATATGCAAATACTGTGGGCTCATAGAAGCACACTAAGAAAGGATTTTGCAAAATTTTAAAGCGTACACATAGTGAACATTCGGGGTTGCACTCCCAGCCCAATAACAGATAAAACAGCTGATGCGGATCAAAACCCTTGCAACACACGTTTGCTGAATGCATTTACATTCATTACCACTGCAACCGACTTAACAAATTTAGAATCAGTTATTATTCTTCACAACAGCTCTTTTGGATTAGGTTGACAAAATAAAATCTAACACAAACAAAATGTCAACGAAGCCGCTTACTGTATTATGTTTCAAACATTTTTTGTTACGTGTGCACAAAATACCTAATTCAGATCGAAAACTTAACACAATTTTAGGTTAGGCCTGTATTGAACCCAAACATGTTTCTTGAAAGTATTTATACTTTTACCATAGTAACCAACTTGGCGAATTTATAATCCGGTAATAATTTTATTTTTCACAGCGAACAGTTTGTTTTAGGTTAGGTAAAAAGCAAATACGAACCTAAATCAACGAAAAAAGCCTACTGTATTATAATTTCGACAACTGGAGTTACATCTTATATTGTTTCCTATAGTTGGCACAATCAAAATTTGTTTGAAATGTTGAATATTTAAATTCTAATGGTGAAATTACATTGCATGCGGTAAGTCAAATAATTGAGGATAGTGCGTGTAACTAGGATTACCTAATTTCTTTGTAAATAATAATGCATTTAGTTATACCAAGTATCTTAAAAGTCCCCCCCCCCCCCTTTAACTTTTGTGTTTGTTAAAACAAACAAATATCCTTTGGAGAACGATACTAAATTAGCCCAAAGTAGCCTATCTTTTGAAGCAATCGGAAATTATGAGTGTCCCCTAAAAATGGGGGATTTTGGGGCAACTTAAAATTTTTAAATGGGAAGTATGGTCATGTGATACCTCATTTTAAAGGTCTATTTAAGACTAGGAAAATGACATAAAGAAATTAAAAATCGGACCACCCAAAACAAAATGGCGGCCATAAACGTGTTGAAATAAATCGACATAAAATTGCTAATATCTCGAAAAGGAAGAGTTTTTAGAAAACATTTCAAGAGACAAAAAATGTTTATTTCAAAGTGCTTGACCTAAAAAATTGCTTCAAAATCGATTTCGTAAATTTTATTTTTTACAAAATTTTCCAAGATGGAGGAGTAATGCTAGGAGTTTATGCTAATTATTATTCTTTTTAGATTTAGAATTAAATAAGCTTTCAAAGGATATGCCACCCAACGATATTTGGGAGTATTTAAAATTTTTGAGGTACAGCCATTTTGATTTTTTCAAAATTGATTTCGAGTGGTTCAACCTAATATCGATGTGTGGCATATCGTTTGAAAGCTTATTTAATTCTGAATAAAAAAAATAAAAATAATATTAAAACAAAAATAGTACAGCAAAATGGGGCAAAATCGGAAAACACGATTCCGTTGTTTTTTGGACGCCATTTTTAATCGGTTAAAAATATGGATGTGCAAATTTCACCGATGGTTTTTCTTGAAATTCTACATTGAAATTATGTATCACATGTCCACCTTCCTATTTAAAAAAAAACAAAGTTACATTCAAATTGGCGGATCCAAGATGGCGGATAAATTTTTAAAATAGTATTTTTACATAGAGTAGGTTCCTCAATCATATCTACTTTCAAATTTTCCTTGTATACGAAATATTAAACCGGTCCCAGACTTAGTTGACACCCTGTATAATATAACAATATATATAACAACATAAATAAAAACAAGATTCAAGATTCAAGATTTTTTTATTCCACACATTTTTTACAAATACAAGTTACAGAATGACAACTAAACCAAAAATAAAAAAAAAACAAAAATATATATAATACATATAACCATCCTTGTTTAGCTTAGTAACTAAAACATTAAGATTAAATTACAATAAGAACGGCTAATACATATTAACAAAACAATGCAAAAAATATGTGGTTAGGCATCTCATGGATGCAAACATGTAATATATAACTTATAACAATATATGGAGTAACAATATAATATAACAGCTGATTTCACCCATCATCTGTAATACTTAAATAAAACCTAGCGTAGATTATACTTTGGGGTTTTACAACTTCACTCAATAATATAAGTCTTGCGATTGATTTTTTTAAAATATGAGTTAAAGAACTAATGCAGTCTATAATACGTTATAAGATTTGCTTTGAGGTTATAAAATGAATATAAATACAACCTATCAATACATTACAGTAATTTATACAAGTTTAAAGAAGAGATACTCATTCGTTTAACTTCGGAAACATTCGTACATCTTCGTATAATATATAAACATATTCCATTATTAATTTCTTCATTATAAAATACTAATAACTTCTAAATCATCTCAATTATCAATATGAAGTTAGAAAGCAATGTTTTTATCTTTATTTCATATATAATAATGAATATAAATTAAAAAAATTTAACAAATAGGCCTACAGTTTTATAATACTTATAATTGTACACATTTACCGAGTTAAAAATCCCCGTCAGCATAGTTAGGCCTAGATAAAGTCTGTTGTTCTTAAACGGTATTTTTTTCTAAGTTATGTAGCCTATTTCTGATGTGTATCTAATTAATCAGCTGTGATTTTCACGGGGGCTTACTAGTAACTAATACTAATAAAATTGAACATACATCAGTAAAAAATTATATACTTAGAAATAGAGAATACATTTATATTAGCAACTATATTCCTGAAAATACAAAATTAAAGTCAGTAAAAATAATATTTGGTCGACTTACGCATCGCATGGTTAGTTACACTATATATAGCCTAAATGTGTCATATTACTCATTTATTTTTTGGCATCCATTATGTTTAAGAGGTTTAAAAGTGTTTTCAAAATCCTGGTGTGAGCTCTCTCAAAACATAACGCATCAAAAATACGAATGAGGGTTAACCTCACAACTTGTGCCCAAGGAGACGGCCTCGCTCACGCGACAAATGGATAGATACATATATTCATTTATAACAGTAAGTTTCAACAAACATTATCAAGTTAAAAAGTCGACTCAAGTTTTAACAAATCATTGATTTGTTTACACTCAATTCTTCGCTTCACTGTTATGACGTACGTAATTACTCCGTACTCGGAATGCTGTAATGAATTCGAACGGCCTTTATGGGATCAACTTTTAACGCGTTAATGTTGAACCTAAACGCGATGCACCCGTCATAAATCTTGCGAGAATGTATGGTAATTATTTTTTTTAAATAAGCAAAAGACGCAGCGTATATCGCGCGGTCGATGCATAATTAACGCAGAAGTCGTGGTCCCGTCTTGTGTAACCCGGCCTCTTCTCGGTATTGGCTCGGCGTGGGGGGAGAAGGCCTTCACAGCTCGCAACACACTGCCGCGGCAAGCAAGCTCAGTCTCTCGCCAGATGTGCTTCTGACAGTTAATTTTAGTTTTTCCGCTTCGTTTCGTTAATTTCGGTTGATTTTTTACAATAACAAAACGAGATAAATTTTTAGTTTGTGAAGTGAATTTATTGTGTTTCAAGCGAATGGAATTTACTCGCTACAGTGGCGTCCGCTCTATTTACAACTCGAGGTAAAATATTATTTTATTTACTTTACTGTTATTTTTACTTAAAATTATTTCAATAACAATTTAAATTGTATTGTTGCCTATGCATAAATACTTAATTTATAATCTGTGATTATCAGTTCAACCAAACTATTATCCTGCTTTGAAACATAAACTGCATAGTAAAATCCTTCACCCACTTTAAAAGTTGTTCTATTTTAAACACAGTTATGTAGATATTTATTAAGAAATAAATCTCCTGCTTTAAAAAACGATATATTTAAACCACTCACCTACTTTAAAGTTGTTCTCCTACTTAAAATCCATTTATGTAAGTTATTAATTTATAATAGATAATTACTATTTAAATCGATCGCCTACTTTGAAATTGTTCCCACACTTTTAAATACATTTATGTAAGTTATTCATTTATACTATATACTATTTAAATCGATCGCCTACTTTGAAACTGTTCCCACACTTTTAAATCCATTTCCGATAGTTGTTCACCAACTTTAAATCCATTTACGTGTGCACTCGGAAATTATTCTCCTGCTTAAAATACTATTCACTTGTTCGCCTATTTTAAAGTTGTTGCTACTTTGTGAATATACTATTAACCACATACAAACACGGTATTATTTTCGAATCAAAAAGGGTAATAATCCAATATTTCTCACGCTTTAAATACAAAAGATGTCTCATATTAAAATTTGTAAGCTCGACGGAATGTGAATGGTTTAATTTGATGAAATAAATAAACAAAACTACGAGTATTTCTCAAACTAAATTATAAAGTGAATTAACTTAGTCAACAAAATTAAGTAGGTGATACATTTTTGGATTTCGTAGCAAAAGATTACAATCATTTTTAAAGAATACATGTGAAAAAATAGAAAAAGTGTTTCAATTTGTCACCAAAAATTTGACGTAAACATACACACCAATATAATAGGCCTATAAAGTTTTTAAAAAAAACTTTAACAACAAAATGTTGCTTCTAAATTGTTTCATATAAGAAAAAGTTTG
>JAGFPH010006235.1:47543-75599 GCA_018207615.1 Philaenus spumarius
AATTGTCTTAATATAGGGATTGGCGTGCGAAGCACGCAATGCATTGTATATTGAAAATACTCCCAATACGGGGGTTGGCGTGCGAAGCACGCAATGCGTTGTGTATTGAAAATACTCCAAATACGGAGGTTGGCGTGCGAAGCACGCAATGCTTTGTGTATTGAAAATTGTCTTTAGGGATTGGCGTGGTCGGCCACTTCTCATAGCGTTCAGCGTGCGACCTTAGCACTGAACGAGTTAAGCCTCAAACCCCGGTCTAGCCCCCCCCCCCCAGAAAATATCTTAAGGGCGCCCATAGTATTTATGCTGTTTTGTAGGCGAGTGTATTTTTATAAAATAGACGTAATACAATTAGTATGTTATTGAAAGTAGGTAATATTTGTACCACATTGTTGTAACTAAATTATTTAACTTTTACAATGCAGTTGAGAGATTTTATTATACAGACAGTTTTGAGTGGAATAACGACGTCTTCTACAGTTCCCTGAAACACCCTCTTTGTCCTAAAATTGCTTTACCGAACAGTTATTCCGAGAAAGGCTGGCCAAGAGCCGAGAGTGCCTTCCGTGAACTGGTGCCTCGGTTATTTCCGAGAACCATCTACCTGCTATCCGCGACCGGACGTAGTCGACTGCAATCTTTATAACAAAGATCTTTTCAAAGCTTTAACGCAGGTGGGATGCTGTGGTATTATTGTCGGAGACGGACGCAATATAAACCTGACGATTCTACTGAAGGACATATTTAGGCTCTGGAGTCATTTCTGACTAACTAAATGTTATTCCGAATATTCCATTTCGATGATGTAGTCGTCATCCTCAGAGTGCGTTTACATTTCTTTTGTGGCCACAGCGCTCTTCAACGTTAAAGACAAACCAAATGTTTGTAATAAAACTTTCATTATATTTACGAAATAACTTATATTCCTATTTCGACAAGAAACATATTCCTAATCATATTTTTACTTCGCTTTTTAAAACAAATTTAAGCAAATATTTTAAATACAAATATTCTAGTTTAAAACAGTTCATTCGCCTACTTTAATAGAATATATTTCGTGTCCATTCGCCTGCTTTACTTAATTTAATATTCAATTATCAGTGTGTTCGCCTACTATATTTAATTTAATATTCAATTATCAGTGTGTTCGCCTACTTTAATAGAATTTTTTTTTTCGTGTCCATTCGCCTACTTTAATTAATTTACTATTCAATTATGTTGTTCGCCTATTTCAATCAAATCTTTCCATAACTTCAGGGTATGGGTCATCGGATGAAAATAAATAAAAACTTCCTACGAGCATTATACATCCTAAAACGCAATTTTGTGTTTCAACGAAAAAATTATATCTTTTTGGAGATAAAAATGATATGGAGTTGAAATTTCCCATGCTAATTGATTTTACAAAGATCCAGTTTGGGGAAAATGATCAATAGATTTCCTTTATGCTTTTCAAAATGGCGGTTGTTGAAACATTTTAACGTCAAATATCTCGAAAATCGTTAACTCGATAAAAGAAATATTTTCCTTCTTTATCGACAAACAAAATTGAATTATTTTAGGCTTACAGTGTAGCCTACGAGTTGTGGATTAAAACTAAAAACATTAATACAACTTTTAATAAGTTATAATCTGCAGACTTTCAATTTTAATTATTACTGCAAAACAGACGTTTATGATATTTATTGGTTTAACCTTACCTTGTTTGTTGTAGACTTTTACCAAGAATTAATGTGTCCACTTTTTTGTCGATTACTATTTTATCTTTACTACAAAAAGTAGTCTATATTTCTTTTACTAATCACTCACTTTAAATAAACTTGTTTTACCTTTATTTAATCGCCTACTTCAATGGCATAGTTTTTGTGTTTGATCACCTACTTTAATTAAATATTTTTTAAGTAGGATAACCTACGATTATGAACTTGATATTTGGTTCTTATCTTTTGTTGAGGACTAACTTACTAATTCAACTTCTTATCCAAACAATACTTTATTTAAATTTTAAAGTTTATGTCGATGTTTACACAACTGTCAGTCGTTTCTTTATTGCTTTACGGCCCAGAAACGAATTCCAGGAAATTAATTGCATTACCAAGATAAAGACGCGAACAATAGAAGGCAGTGGGTCGGCACGTGTATGGATAGTTCAACAGAAATGTTGAAAGTGAATTATAAATGTTTTTCTAGAATTGTGGGCCTAACGCCCGTTCTAAAAACATTTGCGACATAAAAGTCCGTTACGAGCATTTAGCTTCAGCAAATTAAAATGTATGCAACAAATTCATTTTAAGCGTGGAAATACTATAACTAAAACTAAGAATCGTCTACATCCTGGCCAAAATGATTCAATTCCCGAAATGAGTAATGTTGAAGTTGAAAGTTGTTATTGTTGTAATTTCTGATCTTTGACGTATTAAACAAAAAGAAAATAAATGCTGATACTGAAAGAAATCTGACATTGGCAAATAAAATAATTAATGTATTCGTAGGGTTTTTTTCTCCATAAATAGACGTGATATTTGCGTACATTATACACTATGTAGTTATTTGTATACACTATAATTTAAAGTGGGAAAATTTTTATTTTGCATCATTAAAAGAAGGAGTGATATTTAACATTTTTATTTAAAAATATTAAATATATTACATTTTGTACCTTTAGTAAGAGAGGAATTTTATCTTGTACCGTTTTTAACACTGAGAGACTGGTTCTATTTTGTGTCATTTTAAAGTAGGATAGATATTCCGTTTTATATAGTTTTAAAGTAGGCGAGGGATATTGTTCTGCATAGTTTTAAGGCTCTCTGGTCTCTGAATTAAAAACGGCGAATTTGGCAACCAATTTCAATGTTAAAATAACCCAACCATACCTTCAATTTAAAGCATATTTTTGTGTTATTTTCGTCAAAAACGAAAGCTGTATTTTGTTTTCCTTAAAGTAAAATACATTGTGGGTGTTGATTTCTAAGGTTTTTTTTGCAATATCTATTTTTGCAACTGAGTAAAAAACTAATAAAGTTTACTATTTTCTACTATTTATATCATACGTTTGTAAAAGGAACAAAACGGTTTTTGAAAATGAAATCAACATCCGCATATAACAGTACTTAAATGAATTAACGGAAAAAGTGACATATTCTGTAGTATTGTTTTTATGGGAAATAGATTCAATATGGCTGACAGGGTATCCTTCCCTTAAGGCTCGGCTCTCCTCATTCAAAACTACTATATTGGGTACCAATTTCAATGTTAAATAACCAAAACATACATTCACTATTAAGCATATTTTTGTGCTGTTTTTGTTAAAAAACGAAAGCTGTATTTTTTTTTTCTTAAAGTAAAATAGATTGTGGGTGTTGATTGCTAAGGATTTTTGCAATATCTCTTTTTGCAACTGAGTAAAAAATTAATAAAGTTTACTATTTTGTACTATTTATATTGTACGTTTATGAAAACAATAAAACGGTTTCTGAAAATGTATTCGGCAATCAACATCCGCATATGACAGTACTTCAAAATGAAACCAAATTTTTTAATTTATTCCACGAATTAACGAAAAAAAATGACTTATTCTGTAGCATTGCTCTTATGGGAATCAGATTCAATATGGCTGACAGGGTATCCTCCCCTTAAGTAGTCGAAACATTTTAATTTGTAGAGTTTTATAAAGTAGGAGAGTGATTCTACTTTGTACCATTTTTAAGTAGGTGATAGATTTGATTTTGTTTCGTTTTATAGTTATAGAAAGCGGTTCTATTTTATACAATGTTATATTGGGCCAGGAATTTTAGGTTACAACTTTTTAACTTAAGATACGTATTTATTTTGTACCGTTTTAAAGTAGGGGAGGGATTTGATTTGTACCGTTTTAAAGTAGGAGAGGAATTTTATTTTTTACTTTAAAAGTAGGAGAGGGATTAATCGTATTTATATTGTATCTTTTTAAAGTAAAACAGAAAATTGTATGTTGCACATTTTTAAAGTAGGCGAGAGATATTGAATGACATCTTTATTAAGTAGTGGATCAAAGTGATATTTTAACGTAGACATTTTTATTGTGCTGAAATATAACGTAGGAATATGAACACATTTTCCACGGCCTGTTTGAGTTTCCGACCTATTTCACGATGAAATAAACAATGAATATGAATAGCACGTTTAATATTAGCCACTCAGGATAATCATTTACGATCGATATGCTAGACTTCGTCACGCGAACGTTCAAATAGATTCTAACTTTACGCCTTCCTTTACGACGACCTAAATATACTTTACTCATACTGTACTAGCCGTTCTAAAAACATCGTTCTAGTGGAAATCAATTTATCTATGTTTACTCGTGTGTGGAATGTCTGTCTGGAACATCTTCTTTGTAAGATAAGGTCCTTTATATGCCGCGGTACCGACCCCACGCTATATCTAAACCATTCAGATACGTTATTTTATTTGGAAGCAAACGTCGGTCTAGACATGGTCTTCGTGTAGTGATGCCTTCCTGTAAATATTCAAATTTTCATTTTGTAAAAAACACTCCAGATAATAAGTTAAAAGAAAAAATATTCTTACATTTGCGGTGTGTAAATTTTTTAGGTTTAATCAACATATTTTTAGGTTAGAAAGACTGAAATTTCCTTGGCCTAGGTAGAACGCTTTACTGAAATTTCGCTTAAAGATAATGTAAACAGATGAGGCCTACGTCCGAGTCGCGTTGCTGACTTGAGCGGTACATGGTCTCATCTGTCATCATTTCTAAATCTCGTCTGACTTATCCCATAGTTTAGATTTAAATAAAGGCGTAATTTCTGTGGTTTCAGTTTCTTCGCTTAAGTTATCAATTGTACTAATTCTGATAAACTTTAACCGTATCGCAGTTTGGCAGTCTGACGATTTGAAAATCTATCAACAAACTGACAGTCTGTCAATTGCCCCTTAAATTTGGACAGTTCGCGTATTCCGTTATGACAGTTCAGAAATTTGACCAAGATTTTTGTACACAATTGTTTTATAGGTACACTAGCTGGCCCGATCCGGCTTTGCACGGATAGACAAATCAAAGTTAAATGTATATTAACAAAAAATATATTATATCAATAAATATATTACACTAGGCCTATGTATTTCTTATGGGGATTTTTAGTAACTTTGACCCCCAAACCTCCCCTAAAATTTATATTTTTAAAAAACCCTTTCTTAGCGAGCACTTAGGGCCCTAGAGGAAACTACATACCAAATTTCGTTCCAATCCGTTCAGTGGTTTTGGTGAAATTGTGATTTAGTAACTTTGACCCCCCCAACCCCAAGATTTCAAATTTTTTTTAACCCTTTCTTATCAGCACGTACGGCCCTAGAGGAAGCTACATACCAAATTTCATTCCAATCCGTTCAGTAGTTTTAGAGAAATCGTGATTTAGTAATTTTGACCCCCCCCCCCCCTCCCCAATTCTCCCCTAAAATTTCGAATTATTTTAAAACCTTTTTTAGTGAGCACCTATGGCCCTAGAAGATGCTACATACCAAATTTCGTTCCAATCCGTTCAGTAGTTTTTGAGAAAACGTGATCAGTGAGTCAGTGGATTTGGCTTTTAGGCTATATATAATATAGATAATAAAGAAAATCTTTAAAAACCTCTAAAGCCTTGTCGGAGAGTCACAATTTAATTTTTATGATATAATATTCAAAAACCAGAATCAGTCAAAAAGCAAACGAAAGATTGAGGGACCTCCTAAAACTAAAATAAGTTTAATTTAAAACCAACAACGAACATATATATGGCCGTAGGCAACAACAATACAGATAGAATGATGCAGACAAATTACAACGTTTCAAACCTGCTGAGAGAGAGAGAGAGAGAAAAGTAAATATACATTAATCAGTAATTTGATTTGACAGTCCGACACCCGAGCTAGTTTGATATTTTATTATTATTATTTTTTTCCCGCTTACATACTTCCTCAGCAAGAGATATTTAATTAACATTTAATTTAATATTTAATTTAACATCAGGACGGAAACCTGAAGGTCCCAGGTTCAACTCCCGGTCTTGGTCTATCTATGTTTTTCACTTGAAATTTAATTGATATTTTATGTATAACATGGAGGGTTACATCTCTTGCTCGCTTTTCGCACCAATCCCCATCTACACTCGCGGTGTAGATAGCAAATGCAAACAGATTATTAAATAAGCCGATATTTTCACGGAAATAACGATTGAATAGGCCAGAGGCACTTGGATACCGGTGGTGGTGGTCTAGATCCTGAGGCATGCGCATTAGGACCAGTGTTTTTGCTCGAATGACAGGAGATTTCTCATATATGTTTACATACTTTTTAAACTTTTAAAACGATTGCACGAACGAGTTCTTGAAAATTAAGTTTATAATTTTCGAAAATACTCGACTACAGAAAAAGTATCAAATATCCAAAAATCCCACTGCAAGTGTCACACAAAACTGTAATTGACTGCCGAGATGACGTTTAAATTCTACGGTAAGGTCGAGTGGAGACCGGAGTCGTGTCCTTGCAAAGTAGTTTTGACGTCTCAAACGAATCTAAGATTAATTTACAGTAGGAGACCGTCATTTGAAAGCGAACATTAATTAAAGCAGGCGAACTAGTTTATTCGCTAAAGTAGGAGATCAAACAACATTTTCTCATTAAAGAAGATGATCGGTTTATAAAGCAAATACTGTCGACAGAAACTTGTACGCTGAAATTAAACGAATTACAGTTATCTACTGTTTCCGTTCCTGTTAAAGCAAAATGTTCGTTCGTAGTTGCAGCGATGCAGATTTGTTGATAACATTATATCTGACCTTCGTGCATAATGAGATGGTTAAATAAACGCGAAACAAACAGGTGTTGATGTAATTACCATGTTTTAGTGAAAACTGTTTAATTAAATAATACACGGTGACAGATGTGCAGGATCCGCTCTGCCGTACGCTATGGAATCCCTAGATAATGTCAGTTTTTATATGGTTAATTTTAAAGAACACGTGAAAGTTTTCTTGCTTTTGAAAATTTATTTAAAAGATAGCAACTTAATTTGAGAACGAAGAAGGGCGACATTTCGAAAGTTTTTAATACAATAATATTAATAGCAGCAACGTATAGTATAGGCTACCGCATTATAACAATAACCATGTTGAGAATAAGTGACACATTGGAGGTGGAGACCAGTGATTGGAAGTGGCAGATCTTACATCACATAAACTATCCCTAGATCTTAGATTTAAAAAAAGAATTATCCCCAGATCTAAGGTTAAAAGAAAACAATATCCCATATCTTAAGCTGAAAGAAAAAATATCCCCAGATCTTTGGCTGAGAAAAAAACAATATCTCCAGATCTTTGGTTAAAAAGAAACAATATCCCCAGATCTTTCGTTAAAAGAAAACAATATCCCCAGATCTTTGGTTAAATGAAAACAATATCCCATACGGTATCTGAAGCTAAAAGAAAAAATGTCCCTAGAGCTTTGACTAAAAGAAAACATATCTCCAGATCTTTGATTAAAAGAAAACTATATCCCCAGATCTTTCGTTAAAAGAAAACAATATCCCAGATCTTTGGCTAAAAAAGCAATGCCCCCAGATCTTTGGTTAAATAAAAACAATATCCCAGATCTTTGGCTAAAAGAAAACAAAAACCCAAATCTTTGGCTAAAAAAAACAATGCCCCAGATATTTGGTTAAAAGAAAACAATATCCCAGATCTTTGGTTAAAAGAAAACAATATCCCCAGATCTTTGGTTAAAAGAAAACAAAAACGCCAATATTTGGCTAAAAACAAAACAGTGTCCCCAGATCTTTGGTTAAAAGAAAACAATATCCCAGATCTTTGTCTAAAAGAAAACAATATCCCCAGTTTCTTCGTCTTTCTTTTTTGTTGTTAACCAACTAAAATAGTTGTTTCTCTATTGTTAATTATTTTCAGTCGTAGCTCCAACAAGTGACTGTTATTTGTTTAGTTTGTCCAGCCATTATTTTCGTTAACTAGTTTTACATACCGTCACAATTTATTTTGATTCGGTTTGTATGTCCCGCACTCGTACTGTAACTACTGCTTCGTCTTTCATCGTGTGCTTTCGGAAGTCCCTAATTCGTTAATCAATCACAAGTGGACAATTTTATTAAAGGTCGGCCTGCGTGCATCGCCGCCAACGCGACCTGGCGATTATTTCTCGCAAACGGTTTAGCGGTAATTCCAGCAGCCTACCGATATAAACCGAATTAAAACATTGTTTTCTCAGAGCCTATGTGACCGACAGTGAAGGAAGTATTTGTTAATTTATTTTTAGTTATTGAAAATCTATTAAATTGTATTTTACTCCAACGAAAATTGATAATTTAACATAGCCTATGTTAAATTGAACGCTTCCTTTAAAAAAAATAATTTTTTGAAATATAATTAATTCAAATTTTATTGGAAATTCCGCATAACTATTTACCTACCTTCCTTCGCCACTAAATACTTGAAGCGAAATTTGTTCACAACAAACTGTTTTCATATAATCACATTTCACCTGAACATTGATTAACCAAGTTCACTGCTACACTAATTTCGTATTTCCTATGCTAGGAGCTGACCTTTTATTTTTTATACTTATAGCCTAAATGAGTAGAAATTACTTTATTTTTTATTTTTGAACCTTTCTACGTAATAATCACTAGTATTTTAAAGCGGACGCACATGTGCGTCCATACCACACAATCTTAAAATTGGCGTGCATTGAAAATACTCATAATACGGGGGTTGGCGTGCGAAGCACGCAATGTATTGTGTATTGAAAGTACTCCCAACATGTGGGTTGGCGTGCGAAGCTCGTAATGCATTGTGTATTGAAAACACTCCCAATAATGGGGTTGGCGTGCGAAGCACGCAATGCATTGTGTATTGAAAATACTCCCAATATGCGGGATGGCGTGCGAAGCACGCAATGCATTGTGTATTGAAAATACTCCCAATACTGGGGTTGGCGTGCGAAGTACGCAATGCATTGTGTATTGAAAACACTCCCAACACTGGGGTTGGCGTGCGAAGCACGCAATGCATTGTGTATTGAAAGTACTTCTAATACGGGGTTGACGTGCAATGCACTGTGCGTCGGCCGCAGTTCTCAAGGCGTAGCACGGAAAGTTCGTGGGTCTTTGTTAGCGGATTTCCATGGGAAAGACGAGCTATTGCAGTGACCTAAGGTCGGGAGTGGTCAATGAGTACCGATCAAGGTCCCCAGAACACTTATTGGTGAGTCATTAAACATTATACTGTATATAGCATACTCTTAACGTCCGATTTGGTACACGCGTCGCTTTTTTAACGCTGGCGTTCGTTTGCGAAAATTCCAACAACCGGTAGCACGTTTTTTGACCGAAAGTTAATCGTTTTAGATTTTTCGTACTATAATGATTTTTTATGGCAGGGTGTAGCTGAAGGAATAAATATAGGAGATTATTCTACATATTTTGGTTTTTTTACATGACCCGTCTGTTTTCCCCCAAAATCGATCAAAACGTAAAATCCAATAAAAGTAAGGGGCTGATCTCCCATGATGCACACTCGAAGCGTCCACAATCAGATAGCGCAAAGTCGAAATGCGAGCGGAACGAAACAGCGCGTGCACAGAGGCTGGAGGCTGACGTGTGACCAAATTCTACGAATATATTTCGTACACGCGGGCAGATATTCAGCGCCTTCGTGATTAGACCAATTTCCCGAATAGTCGGTTTGAAAACCAAATGTTCGCGTCAACGTCAGCGGTCCCGCTGTATAATTTAATCACAATTTATAATGGTCGTTGTCTTACAAAAAGGAAAACTCATATTCCGTTTTCGCGTTTTATCCCGTTCTAAATCCAGCGGAGAAGGAATCCAGCTTTACAGTGTTTACCAAGAACGGGCGAACAACAGAACCTTTCACAGAAACGTACATTAAACAATCCACAAAAACAATTACGTTCCAACTTTTCCAGATATTGTTCTATTCTACGGACTAACGATTCTCGGTAAGGAGTTTATATATTCAGGAAGAATTTCACCGTTTCGTAGAACCTTACTTGCTTTCTACTAGCTGAACTGAAAACATGCATCGTTCCGTAGTAACTTTCTCGAGGCCCGGTTACACTAGGCGGGCCACACGATTTCACTCGGCTCGGACGTTTCACAATTAATGTACTCGGTCGGCTGGGTATTGGGTAACGATTTGGGCAAGGTACTATACAAACTCCAATAGATAAATTTCGAAAATTTGTTGCGTGTTTTGAAGTTGCTGCAAAGTTGCAGCTCATATTGATTATAGATAACTGCCGATTATCAGCGGACCTGTTTTACAATAAATTAAGGCTCGGCAGCTCTCCAAGTGGTAGAGCTGTACACTAATATCATTTTTGCTAGTTTTCATTCCTCCGCTAGCAAATATAGAGCAGCTTCATAAATTGCAGAAAGTTGCAGCTAACATATTAATTAAAGATAACTGCCGATTATCAGCGGACCTGTTTTACAATAAATTAATGCTCGGCAGCTCTCCAAGTGGCAGAGCTGTACACTAATATCATGTTTGCTAGTTTTCATTCTTCCGCTAGCAAATATAGGGCAGCTTCATAAAGAAGTAAAATAGACTTGCTGGTAAGTTTGGTAGGTTAGCACGACCTATACTTGTTTCATAGTCTACAGTTGGTATTTGCAGCCAGCACAGTTTCATTATATTTAAAGGGAAAATTGGAGTTTGTTTCATTCTTCCGCTAGCAAATATAGGGCAGCTTCCTAAAGAAGGAAAATAAAGGGACCTGCTGGTAAGGTTGGGGGGTTGGCACGACCTATACTTGTTTTATAGTCTACTGTTGATATTTGCAGCAAGCACAGTTTCATTATATTTAAAGGGAAAATTGGAGTTTGTTTCATTCTTCCGCTAGCAAATATAGGGCAGCTTCCTAAAGAAGGAAAATAGAGGGACCTGCTGGTAAGGTTGGGGGGTTGGCACGACCTATACTTGTTTTATAGTCTACTGTTGATATTTGCAGCAAGCACACTTTCATTATATTTAAAGGAAAAATTGGAGTTTGTTTCCTTTTCAATTGGTCGCGCTATCAGCTTCACTATCACGCTATTTTCATAGTTCGATAACCTATTTTTATAAAATTCCAGAAGATAATTTACAAAAATAACATGTTCTGAGCGATGCGAAGACCGACTCTCATTTAAGGCCACGGTGGCCGTGATTGTTAAGGCGTCAATGCTTTATCAATCGTCATGGCAACCATCAATGGAAAAAGTCCGGGTTCAATTCCCATTGACCCTGAATAATTTTCTAAATGGTTTCTTAACAAACATCGTTGGCTGTGGTTCGGATTCCACGTAAAACTGTACGTACCGTCTTCATTAGCCTTAAGTGCAAAACAGCAGGACGTTAAACACAAAAAAAAAAAACAAAAAAAAACTGACTCTCATTTTGAAACTACGGAAGTTTTAAAGGGCTTTAATTTGAAATGTAATAAGCCACTTGTGTCCATTATAAATACGAGTGTTGAGATGTAAACAGGTTTTCTGTAGTTCGCCGTAAAAGCGAATAACCCTCCCAAGATCCAAAAACATCACCCTGTATAGTTAGTTGTTCCGCTGTTTTTGTAGATTTATTGTGCATGATCTTTTCTAACGCTTCTGTAAATTCAATTTTCTGTGCACGGCTCCCTAAATTCAAAACGGCAACCAATTTCAATGTTAAAATAACCAAACTATACCTTCACTTTTAAGCATATTTTTGTGTTATTTTCGTCAAAAAAACGAAAGCTGAATTTTTTTCCTTAAATTAAAATAGATTCTGGTTGTTGATTGCTAAGGTGTTTTTTGCAATATCTCTTTTTGCAACTGAATACAAAATTAATAAAGTTTACTATTAATATCATACTTTTATGAAAACAATACAACGGGTTTTGAAAATGTATTCAACAAACAACATCCGCATATGACATACTTCAAAATGAAACCACATTTTTAAATTTATTCCGCGAATTAACGGGAAAAAATTACTTATTCTGTAGCATTGCTACTATGGGAATCAGATTCAATATGGCGGACAGGGTATCCTCCCCTTAACGCGTTGCAGATAAGACCCATCTTCGAAACTTCATCAGACAATATTTCCGTCGTTTGATACCTAAATAGCTGATCACTTAACAAAACAACGGAGGAGGTGGCGTTAGATTCGACATGAAAATGGCGTCACGCAATCCACTCCGTTATTTTCTCAGAATTTATACTGTTTAACCTACTTTACCTTGACACTATCGTTCCGGGATAATACTGTAGGAACATACCTAAACCACGGAGATCTGTACGAAGCGGTGGGACCGAAATCGTAGGACTGATATTTTTCACTGTGATTGCAAGGTAACTGATACCAGCGATTGAAAGACGATGAAATATTTTTTGGACCTAAACAAAATGGCGGCGTGAGTTGATAAAGTTGCTCCACCGCCCTTAAATTATTCGAGGTCACGTGATGCACTGAGTACAGATCTAGCAATTTTCGTTTAACCTGCAAATTCCAATAAATTACACTTAAGAATGTCCGCGATAAATCCTCAGCTAAACCGTGAAATACTAATCAAATGCAATCCGTGGAAGGGAGAAGTGAGAGCCAGTGGCAAGTGTTCCGTGCCGTAAGCCGTTGTACAAGTTTGACCAAAACGATATTAAAATAATTCGTCCGCGCAACTGGACTGTTGACGTGAGTTGAGCGAATTTACAAATTTAAGTTTATAATATAAAACTCATATTATGTTTCAGGATTTCAACCAACTATTTGGGAAATTGAGCTACTCACGAAGGCGCTGAATAGCTGCCTACGTGTATGAAATATATTAGTAAAATTTCTTTGCAACAGTCATATCCCGCCAGCTTGGAAGCGAGCCAACCACCGTTGGCTTTACTTCCGCCCTCCTACCCTCAAACCACAGATATGATTAGATATCTGGTCTCCCTAGCCTAGATTCGAACCCGGCATCTTCTGATCAGGAAGACGCAACGTTATCCACTAGGCTACGGCTTTATTATAGAAAACTGACAAATTAACAACACTTCAGTTACTTTACTATCGGTTTAAATATTACGTGTAAGGAAAAGATAGTTTATCAGCACCATCTAGGAGCGGTTACAACAAGTTTGTTCGGTTCTTATTAAGTGTGTCTGTATGGTTTGTATTCGTGAGACGTTTATAATGGCACAAACGTATATATACGGGCGTGCCACTGTAAAGGTTAACTGGGTACTTTTATATTATTTTACGTTTCGATCGATTTTGGGGAAACCAAGCGAACTATACGGTCGCGTAAAAAGACAAAATGTACGGAATAATATCCTACGTTTATTTTTTTAGATAAAACCCCAAAAACGTGACGTTCTATAAACGTTACGTCACCGAATATACTCGCTAGGAAGAGGTACTACGAATCACCATTTATCATTGATATCTGAAAGTCACGGTATCAGGTGTCACAGATAACAAAAATTACTAGAATTACTACTTACACATATTACTACTTATTAGCACCTAAACAAAACACATTTGCATTACGCCACATACTGCATTATAACATTTATTGCATTTTCAACTTCACTTCTAAGAACATTTTTACGGCAGGTTATGGTTTTTACATTTTTATTACTTTTTTTAAGTTACAACAATATTTTATAACCAACTGCTCCAAACCCTGTTCAAGTTTTGAATGAATGAAACGCGGAAGCGCTCCGTTCATTGACATTCGCAGAAGAGTAATTCCAGAACGCGGCGGACGATTTCATCGTAAGGTAACTGACCCTCCCTTCTGCGCTTAGAGCTTGTTCAGCGTTATACAGGCGCATACCACGTGGTCCTCCGTCAGCAACATACAAACATGTCGAAGAAATTGTAATTTAATTTTAGAAAGTAATTTATTACACAGATTAAAACGCGAACAACATTTCTAACGATGTATCTTAAAAACATCTCGTCCTGTCGAGATGAAACATTTACTGGTGTTTTAAAGTATCACTTGTGAAAGTTGCACGAGGCTCTGTTACAACTCGCCATTTTGGATCTACTCTTTACGAAAAGAACGTTAACTACTCAAACAAACTGTACCTATATTATTAATCGAACCTCTTGCTTTAAATACTAAATAAAATGATCTATTGCTTTAATAAGAGTACAACATTGAACCATCTACTAATTTTAAAAGATAATACAGTAAATTAATTCTATCATCTGCATTAAAAGCAACAACAACATTGAATCTATCTACTTCATTAAAAAAGATACAACACCTATCTCCTACTTTAAAAATACACTAAATCGAATCATTTTCCTGCTTTAAAAAAATACAACGTTGTATCTTTCTTCTGCTTTAATATGCTAAATTACCTATCTCCTACTTTAAAATATACTAAATTGAATCTTTCTCCTGCTTAAAAAAAATACGACGTTGTATCTTTCTTCTGCTTTAATATACTAAATTACCTTTCTCCTACTTTAAAATATACTAAATTGAATCTTGCCTGCTTTAAAAAATATGACGTATCTTTCTTCTGCTTTAATATACTAAATTACCTATCCCCAACTTTAAAATATACTAAATTGAATCTTCCTCCTGCTTAAAAAATACGTTGTATCTTTCTTCTGCTTTAATATGCTAAATTACCTACCCACAACTTTAAAATATACTAAATTGAATCTTTCTCTTGCTTAAAAAAAATACGACGTTGTATCTTTCTTCTGCTTTAATGTGCTAAATTACTTACCTCTTATTTTAAAAGTGTACTTAATTAAATATTATCTTCTGCTTTATAAATAAGCGGTACCAGGAACTGGCACACACTTTTTCACAAACATATTTAAATTATTAAACAGATTCACTGTGACTTCATATTTGTATTAAAGTAGGAGAGGGGATACATTAAAGTAGGAGAGTAACTAATATTATTATTATTAGCTAGAAAAAAAAGTATTTGATCGATTTCGAACAAATTTGCACCAAACATGTCAATTAGGCCTGTACAGGTGCACGAATAAAGGTTTTGAAAAAAATTAGAAAAACAACTCCCTTTTTGGCCAAAAACCCACAAAAATCAGTTATTATAAATAATAAGCTAAACAAGAATGTTTAGAAAGATGCTGTTTTTTCATGTGGTAAGGTACTAAGGGCTACAAAAAAGCCAAATTTTATCAAAATCGTTAGAGCCGTTTTTTAATTAAAAAAATTAAAAACCTTTTTTCGTGCATCTATACAGGCCTAATTGACATGTCGCTTGCAAATTTGTTCGAAATCGATCGAATAGTTTTCTCTCTAGCTTTGTATACATACAGACATTTTGTAAAAAACACTTTTTTGGACTCAGGGGGTCCCAAAACGGATATTTCCACAAAAATCTCAATATCGATTTTTTTTGCGATCACTATACTTTTTCTATACTATAGTATAGTGAGAAAGTAAAATCGAATCTCAATAATGAATCTATTTTGTTTTCATCATATAGCCTAATAATTTCAATCTCTCTCCTACTTGAAATCATTAAAAAAATATAAATTTTTAAAGAGTTTAATTTTGTAAACGTAGGTTCTGCTACAACTCAATTGGATATATTCTCGATTTTCTTTATTCATGTTAGGCCTGTTTGTTAGGTTAACAGCTAACGAAATTACTATTTTATTTTCAATGACTCAATTTATGAAATACTACTTAACTTATAGTTTTACATAATAACAGTAGGCCTGCATTACATTAAACGGTAATAATAATTTTGCAAAGGGAATACGTGCTCGTTTTCAACTCTTTTAACATGAGCCAAAACTATCTGTTTGGGACGGAGAATGACGGCGTTACAAGAACGTTAACACGGCATTACACCGGTTTATAAATAATATAATGCATCACTTTACGTTTCGAAACAAGATCAAAATTTCTACTTTAAAGATAAACCCCGGATTTAGGCCACTCCAAACACCGTTATCAGTGACCTTCAAACGTCCTCCAATACGTCAGATACTGGATCGTCGAGCATTATTTTGCATAATTAACAGTCCAAGTACACTCTTATGTTTTTAATACGTAGACGGTTACAAAATGGAGTAAATACACTTTGCTTTTCACCTTTTAAGCAAAAGTTATTGCATTTTACAAAAGTGCTTGAACCATAACTGCGTTTAAAGTTTGACTGTAGGAATTATGGCTTTTATGCACGTCCGACATGATATCTATTCTATAATAATAAGAATACCAAAAAATGTAAGGTATCTGGGCTCCTACTTTAATAATACAAAATTTAAAAAAATCTTCTTTACACACACAAAATTAAATCACTCCCCTACTTTAAAAAATACATTAAATCTCTCTCCTACTTCAAAGACACAAAATGAAATGTTTCTCCTACTTTAAAAAAGACATCAAATTAAATCTTTCTCCTACCTTAAAAAAATACATCACTTTACATCTCTATCCCGCTTGAAAATTATACAAAACTAGAGGAAACCCCTGCGTTGGAACTTTCTACACACATAATTATGTTATGTTTTCTTTATAATAAAGGTGTAGGATTAATAATAATCCCAAAGCTAAGATGGTAAATAATGTTAAACGTTCAAATCAAATTATTTCGTGTATTTTATAAAAGCAGTTACAATAAAGGTTAAAAGGACCAGCAAGACTCAGGTCTACACTTAAAACCTAAACTAAAAGTTAAAAATACAAATCAAAATGCTTCAAAGTTTGAAATCAGCTGTTTGGAAATATTGGAGCAAACAGCTGTTTTATCTGTTATTTTATTCAATTGGTCGCTGTGATAATAAATGTAAATACATGTGTTGGTTCATACAATTATACAAAACTAGGGGAAACCCCTGCCTGCTCCGCACGCCAACCCCGTTGGAACCTTCTATACACATAATCATGTTATGTTTTCTTTATAATAAAGGTGTAGGATTAATAATAATCCCAAAGCTAAGATGGTAAATAATGTTAAACGTTCAAATCAAATTATTTCGTATATTTTATAAAAGCAGTTACAATAAAGGTTAAAAGAACCAGCAAGACTCAGGTCTACACTAAAAACCTAAACTAAAAGTTAAAAATACAAAAAATGCTTCAAAGTTTGAAATCAGCTGTTAATGGAAATATTGGAGCAAACGGCTGTTTTATCTGTTATTTTATTTAATTGGTCGCTGTGATAATAAATGTAAATACATGTGTTGGTTCGTCAATCTAGGCCTAACCTGAGATTTTATCCGAATAATTTACAAATATTGAAATAAAAAATGTTTTATCAAAATGAATTATAGCCTATGTTACTCGGGGATAGTGTAGCTTTTTATTAGTAAAACTATTTTTTCAATCGGTTCAGTAGTTCCAGAGTTTACCCCCTACATACAAACAAACAAATTTGACCTCTTTATAATATTAGTATCGATAATGAAATCTCTCTCTAACTTTCAATCGGTTGAAAGTTGATTCTCTCTTTTTCTTTAAAAAATATACAAAACTAGGGGCTCTGCCCCTGGACGCTTCGCTCGCAGTTGGAAAATTCGCTAAAGAATCTCGTTAATCTTTGGCTCGTTTGTACATAGGTGACCGAGCACAAATCAGCTGTTTTATTTGGTAGCTGACTCAAACTCATTAAACAGTATCTCCATAAGATTAACATGGGAAATTTGAAGGATTGTGTGCCTTAGCTCCTTCTCGGGTGAATAGCGGCTGAACGGATGATTGGATCTTATATTTGATGGAAAATCGTTATTTTGAAATTAAATTTTCTACAACTTTTGTATTAACCATTTTTTTCTATCTCTTACCGTTTTCTTGCTAAATGCGCTCAAAGTGGAAAAATGAAGAAATTAAAAAAAAATCTAAAAAATCGTTCCCACCCAAAAGGTGCTTCCAAAATTTAAAAATGTTAAATTCTGACAATTTTCCCAAAAGTTTCTTGTCGAGAGCTTTTTAATTCAAGTATAAGGTTGACGGGGTTCCGATTACGGGAAGTGCCTAAGAATTAATGTCAGTGAATCAGTGTTACCGTCTAGCTTTATATAAGTAGATGTAACCCGTCTCTTACTTTAAAGGATACAAAATCAAATCCTTCCTAATTTGAAAAATTCAAAAACAAATATCATTCCCCTACTTTAAAAACATACACAATTAAGTTACTCCTTCCTTGAAATGAAATCATTATTTATTCAAAGTGAACAACCTGGGATGTTGGATAACTGCTTTATGTGGTATTGTTACGCGAACGTATCCTAATAGCCCAACGCGAGCAAGGCACGGTGTACGCTGACTCTATCTGAGTCCGTTCCCCTTGGCCAGCTGCACTTTGCCGACTTTTGCGTAATCTGTCCGCCCGTCTATCTGTTGGGATTCACAGAACTCAAAGCTAATTATTGACTTCTCCGCACTAAGCATACAGAAAACATCGACTGTCTGTTTCTCGGAAGGACTTATTCGGTATCACGGTTCGATGATTTTGAAAGGAAAATAATTCCCAGAAGAGACAATTAGAGTCGTGACGTGACACGCAGTTGGAATAACAGAGCAGCGCTAAACTACGCACATCCACCCTTGTCTAGAAAAATGTGTTTAGTTCTTCTCGTAGTCTCCCTTACAGTGGCGTGCCGCAAGGTCGTGCGAGACGTTTGTTCCGGCTGAGATGTTCTCAATTTTTAAGATGAAAGAGGAGGTAATATAAAAACGGCTTGAGAAGGGGTAAAATGCAGGCATTTTTTCTAAAAATAGTGTTTAAGTTAGGACTAAGAGAAGTGCTTCGCACGCCAACTCTTTGAGGTACCCAGCAGTAAAAAATATATACATTTTGTTTTATATTTCTGTGTTTCTTTCTGGAACAATTGATAATCATGTTATATTATATTTTCTCTAATACCTTTCATTACTCACTTATTACAGACTAAAAGTTTTGTAAATGTTGTGCATTCGTCATTGTAGTATTAGTCTACTAAAATATGGTTTAGGTATTTTAATTTATACATTTTTGCTTCACTGATTTCCGAAACATTGTGATCAACAAACAAATATTACGTGTTTTA
Source organism: Philaenus spumarius (assembly GCA_018207615.1). Classification (NCBI taxonomy): domain Eukaryota; kingdom Metazoa; phylum Arthropoda; class Insecta; order Hemiptera; family Aphrophoridae; genus Philaenus; species Philaenus spumarius. The sequence goes on from JAGFPH010006235.1 coordinate 66,606, forward strand.
TAAACTAATTTGACTGTGAATTGCTTTGTAGTGAAAACACTGGGATTGTAACTTTTTGTAATGCCAAGAATAAAAGGTTTTGGCAGAAGAAAGTGTACAGAAGACATTTATAGTGTTGGTTCTGATTCTAATGTAGATAGGGAAACAAGTAATCGTAGTAGGCCTAAAAAAATTCAATGATTGGGGCCAAATCAGATTATTTGAAAGAAGAACCACAGGAAGGGAATATTTTGTAGATTTAGAAATACTTATCAACAAAATTACAAACTTTATTTCACGCGCAATTGATCGGCACAAGGATCTGTGAAGCTTTACAACTCCGGTATAGTTTGTAGCTAGATTTTTGTACCGATTATGACGAAATGTTTTGCAGATGGTCTTTATACCCAGAGTCCCGCTAATCCGAACCCCGCTTGTCCGGACATTCGGTTAATCCGAACAGAATTAAAAAAAAAAACATTCTAATAATTATTTAAGTAAAAGATCAGTACTAAAGTTAATTTACGAGAGTTTGATGACTTCAGTAGCCACGATTAAAAAATGCAGATAAAGAATTTGGGGTGCGCTTCGTGTTTTAAAGGAATTGACTCCCTAAAGCTATTTTTAGAAAGTCTCTTTTGTTTCTTTCGCTTTAGTTGTCAGTTGATGCCTACAAAATAAACTTGTAAAATAATCATATGTTTTGTTGTTTTTACGAACCGTTCAGTGCGAGAAATTAAAACTGAACCGAAGAAAGTGGCGGTTACAAAAGAGCAAATACTCTAAGCTTTGTTTAAACTATGTAACTTCATTTTATTCGAAATTTAACGTTTCCTTATTTTATTTTTTATTTTTAATAACAAGTAGTGTACCGTAGTTATTGTGTATTTTGTAGTGAACTTATTTTGTTTTGTTAGTTTTACATCAGTTTATAGGTTAAAACTTAGGACTACGAATACAGTACTATTAAACTAAAATTAAGCTGTACTTAAAGTTGTATTTATGAAGGGAAAAAAACATCGATCTTATTGATTTACACTTCCACAACTTGTATTACGTCATTTTAGAGCAAATTCCGTTTAATCCGTACTTTCGGTGATCCGGACAGGGTCCAGTCCGGATTAGCGGGACTATATTGTATAGTATTAAATACAAAATAAGAACCGAGGATCCTCAATTGATCCCCGTGATAAAAGGTAATTTTTAAATTAACTTTTTTACAAAATACAAATCTAAAATGTCAATATATGTTATACGAAAATGAATATGTGAACAATCAAAATGTTTGTCCTTATTATTGTTTCAAAGTATTTATAGATTGATGTGTCAAAATTTCATTACGATAGGGAAATATTTGGAAAAGTTTTGTTTATCTAAATATTTGCAATTTAACAAGGGCGGGATAGAGACGGCTTACCGCGTAGATCAATTGCGCGAGTTGTTTGGATTGCGCACCGCGTAATATAAGTTAATCTTGTGCAACTTCGAACGCGCGCCACCTCGATCGATACATCGAAAAAAGCGTTCGTTTGTGCGCACTGTGGTGGGCACTTTCAACTCAAACGAGTACGTAAAGTGAAAACTTTTTAATTTTTGTTTTTGCTAATTTAAGTTTAATAATTTTTGAAATAATAAAAATAAAATTAGTTTTTATCAGTTTAATTTTAAGTTTTTCAGGTCAAAAAGTTGTATTAATTTTGAACGAAGTTTACTTCGAAATTCCAAGTGGGTTATGCAACTTTTCTAGATTTTGTCGCGTTTTTCTTTAATAAGATATTGTCAATTGCAGTATACGCAGTGCATGTGATTACGTGGAAAGAGACATTCGTCTAAGTACGCAGTATAAATGCAATATACTGTTATTGTATATACATTTCACGAATTCATACATTACAACGTATATCGCTGTACACAATGCGTAGCTTAACGCTAATTGCCAAGTTATAGTGGGGGGGGAGTGGGTACTTCTACGAATGCGACAAAATCCGCCGTTATCTCGGTCTAAACAAATTTCCACGAAAACTTTCATTCCTAGTTTACAATAGGCTATCGTCAAACGGTCGTCAGTCGGTTGTCAGAGCTCGCCTTGCTATGTGTACGTGCGTAACAGTGAAATGTGTTTGGTGAAAGGAAATATGGACGTACCGTTCGGTAAGTTGTATTTGTTTTCAAATTTAAGGCTTTGCTACAACCCCGACAGCGGTAATTTTCACGTTAAACGTTCGTCATTCATAAATTTTCATAAAAACGTTTTAGCACATTTTAAAAAAATAATTTTAACAGCAATACTTTTGTAAATAGAGCGAATGGATTTTCATCAATATTTTCAATACTATCTATATTCAAAACAAAATTTGTAAATGGTGGGCTTTCAACACTACTTTTAGACGCAATTTACTTTTTTGGGAGTTTTCAGCATCATTTTCAATAATATCTCCTTTCATAATATTTTACAAAAAATTGAATTCGTTTTTTATTTATTTATTACTTTTATTCTTTTTACGGGTTATAGTATTTTAAAAACAACACATTACAAAAATTATTTTTTTCAAATGTGTATAGTTTTGAGTAAGAAATTTTGGGCCCCTCAGAATGTACATTTTGGCGTAGGTTCGCAAAACGCAGCACTGTTTAATATCACCGCAGATGATTTTTTTAAACCTGTAAATTTAAACGGGACACACTATACAACAATAATATAGGACTAAATATTCTGGGAGGGGAAACTGAAAACGAAAAGAAAAATGTTAAATGAATCTCGTCATTTCCTGATTTGCGAATTGGACAGAATTCACTGCGGTTGGAACTAAAATTGTCCTTGTGTAATGTTATGTCTAACACGTTCACTGCTAAGGACGCACAGTGCATTGAGTGCTTCTCACGCCAACCCCCGTATTTTGGATATTTTCAATACACAGTGCATGCGTGCTTCGCACGCCAACCCCCGTATTGGGAGTATTTTCAATACACAGTGCATTGCGTGCTTCGCACGCCAACCCCCGTATTTTGAATATTTTCAATACACGGTGCATTGCGTGCTTCGCACGCCAACCCCCGTATTGGGAGAATTTTCAATACAAAGAGCATTGCGTGCTTCGCACGCCAATTTTGAGCCTATGTGCGTCCGCTTTAAAACATTAGTGATTATTACGTAGAAAGATTAAAAAATAAAGTAATCTCTACTCATTTAGGCAATAAATATAAGAAATAAAAGGCCTGCTCCTAGCGTAGGAAATACGAAATTTGCGTAGCAGTGAAGCGTTAAAGGACGATTCTACTCAAGATACGTTTGCCACAAGGTTGTAGTAATCACTGAACCTTGAATTCAATGCGACATCAAAAGCTGGGCATATTAAATTATTTAAAAATGTTCAACTATATTTTTTCTTGACTACGTCGCAATGATTTTGCGTCTTTTCCACAAATATTTTCTGTTCCAGTCCTTTCCGGCGTACTTCTAAGTCAGATAACCAAATTGCACGGGGCATAATATATTTAGTGGTTATTATTTTTAATAATTATGTTTTTAAGGATTGAGTTTTACAGTATGAGCCAAAAACAATTAGGCCTACTGTCTCAAATCCTTGGCACGTTTTATACGGCAAATTTCAACGTGATACACTTATACTGTACTTTTACAAAATCGACTGAGCTAAGTTGCCTTTGTCAGTGTAAAGCGATCACCAAAAAAATCATGTAAGAATTTAGGTTCAAATAATATCTTCTATTTTAAGCCTAATTATTGTCAGAACGACAACGTTGAATCTGTTCACGTTTCTCTCTCACACACTCTCCCACTCTATTGTGTATTTGTTTTATTTCGATATTTTGTAATCAATTCTCGGAAAAAAGAAACACAAGTAGAAATAACATTTCTTATTCAATTTCCGAGACGGAGACGTGGGTGGGATATTGTTCTCGGAAGTCAAAATGAAAACATCGTCTTTAGCTGAACTCGTCACTTACGCTATATTCGATATTGAAAACATTTCTCTGATTTCAATCAACAAAGCGACAGATGTTATTTACTGTTATTTTTATTCTACGTTTTACTGTCAAGGAAAATGCGACTTAATATCCCCGTGGGCTTGTTTGCGAATAAACATGTCTTCGTATTATAGATTGGAAATGGATATAGCCTAGTCGGCCATGTTTCAGGAACAAAACTTGTGAGTTATTTATGTGATAACAATATCATATTTTTAAGTAGGAGAATTTACAGTAAATTAAAGCAGGAGAAAGGTAATGCAACGGTAACTGGATTTATTAAGTGGGTGAATTCACAATAAATTAAAGTAGGCGGAAGGTAATGCAACGGTAAAGAGAATTATTAAGTGGGTGAATGTACAATAAATTGAAGTAGGAGAAAGGTAATGCAACGGTAAAGAGAATTATTAAGTGGGCGAATTTGCAATAAATTGAAGTAGGAGAAAGGTAATGCAACGGTAACTGGATTCATTAAGTGGGTGAATTCACAGTAAATTAAAGTAGGCGAAAAGTAATGAAAAGGTAACGGGAATTATAAGGTGGGCGAATTTGTAATAAATTAAAGTAGGAGAAAGGTAATGCAACTGAAACGGGATTCATTAAGTGGGTGAATTCACAATAAATTAAAGTAGGCGAATGGTGATGCAACGGTAACTGGCTTAATTAAGTGGGTGAATTCACAGTAAATTACAGTAGGCGAAAGGTAATGCAACGGCAACGGGATTCATTAAGTGGGTGAATTTACAATAAAAATTGAAGTAGGAGAAAGGTAATGCAACGGTAACGGATGTTTTAAGTGGGCGAATTTTTAATATTTATAACACTCTATATATAATCATTTAGTAAGATCCTTTTCTTAAATATTTAAATACGAAAGCATGAACAATGTGCAATTGTAAATCACAGTGAAACTGTCCAACCTAGATATGGACTGCTATGTCATTGTCGCGATATGACGAGGCGTATCGTAGGAAGACTATTGTAAACAATTCTTAGAATTTCAAGTACAATATTATTTCTGATTGAATAATATTTCGTTGTATTGGAAGAACGCACTCTAGTTTTACCGATAAACGTGAACTGATTCACGGTTACTGAGTCACAGGATTGCCTTCGGTTCGTTTGAAACCGATTAGTTTTTGGAACGGAACATAACTGGTGACGAAAATTGAGTAATATCTTGTTGTTTATGAGTTTCTCGTATCGAGCGGTATGCGGATTATGTTTAACACAATTCCTAAAATAAAATGAAGTAATTATGATGAAATTGGAACAAGTCTGAGAAAATTTCAGTTGACATCCACCGTATTGAATTTATTTATACAGTACCTTAAGACAACTAAGTGTCATACTGGATGAGAGTGTGCTTAAAGAGGTCAAACGTGCGAAGAGTTAAGGCTTTCGTATTCACAATAAGTTGGCATAGCATATATTTGTGTAAGAATTAGTAAGGGAATATTTATATTAAAGAATTTAAAACTATATTGAAATCCTCCTATTATATTAAGAGCGTATTGGTCTTGTGTATCCGTATCTGAACTGTGGAATCCTTCATTCTTGTTAGTTGAAGGAAATTTAAACACCGATTTAAAGCAAACAGAAAAAGATTTTGCATCGCGTAGTCTGTTAAATTATTAAATAAAAAATTATATATAATAGTGAATTTTTATTTTAAGCAGAAAAATAAAGTTTGAATAAATGTAGGAGAGGTATTCATTAAAAACATAATTTTTAAAGCTGGCTAAAGTGATTCATTATTAGCTATTTTGGTTTTTATCCAAGCAGTGTTTCTATTTATGTCTGAGAATATTGTTTTACAATTTACAAAGGGAGAATCTAATGCCATTTATTTAAAGTAGGCGATTGCAGTGTTTGTATTTAAAGTCAGGGATGTAAATCTTTTATTAAATTTTAAGCAGGAGAATATAGTATTATTTAAAGCAGGCGATTATAGTGTTTTATTTAAAGTCGGTGAGTGTCGGTTAGAAATAATGTAATTTATTTAAAGCAGACGATTGTAGTGTTTTTTTTAAGTCAGGGATGTATATATTTTATTAAATTTCAAGCAGGAGAACATAGTATTGTTTAAAGCAGGCGATTGTAGTGTTTGTATTTAAAGTCAGGGATGTAAATATTTTATTCAATTTTAAGCAGGAGAATATAGTATTATTTAAAGCAGGCGATTGCAGTGTTTTATTTAAAGTCGGCGAGTGTTGGTTATTTTCTAATTTTAAGCAGCATATATAGGGATATTTATTTAGGATAGGGTTTAATTTAGAATAGGATAATATTGCGTTTTATATATTTTAGTGCAAGCAGACGAAAGGAGTTTTTATTTTAAGCAGAATAACGAATTGTTTATTTAAGCCAAGACAGCCTAATGTAGGCTGCCAGACTCTGCATTTAAATAATCAGTTCATTAAAACATAATGTGACGAAACCGTTCGTTACGAGCAACACTCGAGTTCAATGTATTCCATGAATTCTCGTTATAAAACACCTTGAGTTAGATAATAAAAGAGGAAATTACAACCAAGAGAGATATCAATTTCCCTGTTTTTTCTTGAGAAAGAGTGCGCACTGCGCATGTCATTAGTGGAAAGAGCAATTCGGCCTAAGCATTTGGCAACCATTGTACGGTTTCTTAGAACCGTTCACAAAGCAAAAGAAAACAAATTATGTAAACCTGAAATTTACGGAAAACCAATTTATACAACTTTTTTCTATAATACAACAAGGTTTCCTGTCATTTTGTTGGAATTTATACATTTCCAGGCATTTATTTGTTCCGTCTTCTTTCATAGGACGATTATATATTTATTGGTTAAATATATATTTTCGGTCATTTTTAGAATAATATCTTTAACTTGGAATCGGAAAATATAACTCTTAGTTTTCTTGCAAGAAGGGAATCTTGAAAAATGGGAATCTCAGAGTTGAAGGTTAAGTAGTCTTTTAAAGTTAGTGAGTGACCCAGGGTGAATTTTTAATTTAAAAAATCCTTTTCGGCTAAATACAGGCACAAATAGATTAGAAGTTCCTATTTACTACCATTTACTTCGAAGTTTCTTTAAGCTATAAGTATTTTACACATGTATTCGCCTGTTGAGCTAAGCGTTGCAGTTATAAATGCATCTTTGTTTTGCAACTTCATTTGGTGGCTTGCAGTAAACTTGATCGATTCAAAGTTTTAGATAAGGTAGCTTTTTCAGACTTTTATTTTCTCACTCTTTGAAGTTATGATTGGTGTTTCTATAAAACCTTAACCCCCCCCCCCTCCACTCCCCGACTGGTAGCCTATAATAACTCTACACGGAAAACAGAACATTTTTAATTTAACAGTAATAAGTTGTAATTCACCTACTTAACTATAAATTGCGACTCGCCTATTTTACGTTTAAAACTCGCCCACTTTAAAAAAAATACAGCAAACATACTTACTTAGTTTTAGATCCTGTTTTTTATTGTTATTTTATTGGGAATGTTTTCTTTTTGTTGCAGGTTTCTCGAAATTACCTCTGCAAGGCCCAGCCGATGATGGAGATATGTTGACCACCTGCCCAAGATGTCGTCACAGCTTCTCTCAGGCGCCATGCTGCCTACCGCCTCCGACGCCTCCTATAGTGACCCTCCATCTGCCTCTAGGAGCATCGTGTACCGTCTCGGTCACGAACGACGATCGAGCGTCCGCGATGCTCCAGAAAGGTGTGACGATGAAAACCAGCGGAGGGAACTTGGTAGTAGCGTCCTGTCTACCGGAACCGTCCCCGTCGGCACCGCTCTCCTTCGTCCTGCCGACAACGCCTACGGTCACCGTGTCGAGGACGGTCTGGCCGTTCCCGCCGGCACCGATCCCGCAATCGGAAACCGATCTGCAGAGGCTTTCGTCGACCCTGAAAGCTTTGAGGAACTCGGGATGGTACTACGAAGGCCTATCCTGGCAGGAATCGGCGTCTCTGTTGATGCCCACAGCCCCCGGTACTTTCCTAGTTCGCGATTCTTCCGATCCTAGGTTCCTGTTTTCGCTCAGTGTACGGACGGATCGCGGTCCGACCAGTGTGAGGATACATTACGTTAACGGACATTTCAGACTGGACGCGGAACCTAGGTTGGCTCCCGCCATGCCCGTGTTCGAGTGCGTCGTGAAGCTCATCGAATATTACGTCCGCTTTACGGAAGCGAGGACTAGTGACAGTTCCAAAGGACAAGTGTGGATCGATTGTTCAGGACAGATGTATTCCGACATATTGTTAGTGAAACCGTTGTACCACAAACAGAGGTTTCCGAGCCTTCAGCATATCGCCCGCTTGTCGATAAACAAGATGGCGCAGAATCAGTGTCATGTTCCTACATACGGATTACCGGTCACATTGCAAAAGTATTTAACAGAATATCCGTTTTCTCAGTGACATTTAATTTATTGTATTTAATATGTTTAGTTACGGTTTGTTCCGACACTTGTTTATAGAATCTCTCAAGAGTTTAGAAAGTATAGGTTTTAAGTATTAGATATAAATTTTGGTCAGGAAGTATCCAAATTGCACTCTTAACGATTTATTTACGTGTTTGAAATTTAATTTACGAAAATATAAATTAAGGTTAATCTGGTGTGACAGTTTTAATTTGTGTTGCAGGTTTAAATTGAGGGGTTTAATGTAATAGGAACTTGGACAAGTAAATCAAGTAAGAGGAGATTTAAATTGAAGGTCAATAGGAGAACAATTGCGGAAGATGAAGTGGTAGAAGGTTTTTGCTTTAATTAATAAACGTTTTAAATTCGTACAGAAATTTAGGTAATTTATGTAGGAGAAAGTTTACACTGGGGGAACGTAGACGTTAAGTAGAAGGAGGTTTGAATTGATGGAAATAAAGTAGGAGAAGGTTTAAATTGTGGGAACGTAGACGATATAAATTAAGTAGAAGGAGGTTTGAATTGATGGAAATAAAGTAGGAGAAAGTTTAAATTGTGGGAACGTAGACGTTATAAATTAAGTAGAAGGAGGTTTGAATTGATGGAAATAAAGTAGG
>JAGFPH010006236.1:12171-27384 GCA_018207615.1 Philaenus spumarius
GTACAAAAAGTCACCGATGTTTTACATGTTGATTTGTAACTTATGTAGACACACAGATCGTAGTTTACTAGAGAGAGTACTAAATGCAGGCAGAAAGCTTCATGGACCATCTAACGTTAACAATATGCTGGTGCTGGCTTTGGCGGAAAGCAATCTACCATCTCAGCTGTCTGAAGTTGTTAGAGTAAGTCAAGTTATTCTGTTAATTGGAAAGATTTTTTGTGTATGTTAAAGTGTATGTCTAAATACTTAATCATATAATTTCTGTAAACTTTAATTCATCTTAAATATGGCATTTTTTGAGTAGTGGGTCACCTTTCTTTTTTGACACTGTAAGCCTTCCAATGTTTATGGATTGGATTGATTTAATATATGTAAGTCCAACTGAAAATGATAAAACTCGTCTTAAAACACCATGTATTGGAATGTGAATTTGATTTAAAAATTGTATAAACCAGAGAGGTTTTTGTGCGTGTACAAAATTTACTGGAACGATAAAATGAAATCACATTTTGTTTTGAAATTTGTATGATCAATATAAAATTGGAAAATACAATATATATATCAAAACCAGAAATGTCATGAAAATTTTCAGATTTTCCATCAATCTGAATATTTGTGTACTTGTAAGGTGAACAATGTTTGTTATTTTCCTCACAGAAACGCTTAAAGTTTTAAGATTAGCTGTCATAGTCATTATTTTTTTACATTATCAGTGTCAAAATTTCTCCACTCTCAGAAAACAATCTTACTTTTTACCACTCATGGTAAGGCACTGTATTTTATCACTTATTGAAACATATTAACTAAAAAAAATTTAAACAAATAAAAAGTCTTGACATGACAACAAAATATTGCTCACTATATAAACAAATGGTTAGTTGACGGATGAACTTAGAGCCCATTTTCAGTGTCAACGTTTTACTAATGCTGGCTGACAAGAAGTTAGAAGGGACGTGATTCACCCTCACCCCAGAGATATCAATAGACTGACACTCATATAACCTTTGATTAAATTATGTTCCTTACTTATGAGCATAGCCTTTACTATATTGTTTAGTAATAATAATTAGTTTTGTAATGCTGACGTGTAGTACTTTATCTTCGTGTTATTATTTTTATTTTACAACAAGATGTGTATCGATCATTTTTCAGTCTTTGTCAAATGTCTTTTCACTTGAAAGAAATAATTTAAAACATGAACATTAATTACAATTATGTTTGAAATAACTATCTCTACAGACACACTCAAGTCAGCGATCTATTATAGTAGTCATCATCCACTAGGTCCATGGGAGGTTGAAACTGTACTGCAAAAGGTTTTTGACTACGTGTGCGACCTTAAACATGTTAATTTTAAACGTAAATTGTACTTTGTGTTAGTTTTCTTGTTTTAATTTATTGATTTTGTGCAAAAACATTTGACAATGACTGACAAACAGTCAAAACACAAGTGGTTGTAAAATAATAAAAAAAAGACAAAAGGAGGTAAAGGACTTCAGGGTAGGGTTACCCAGGTAATTAGTAATTACAGTAAATCCTGGACTAATTGGTCATCAATGTGACAAGTGTAAGGAAAATCCGTTATATCAAAATGCATTCAAGTGTGACATAAATAGGCCTCATGTAACAAGTGTTGAAGATCTCTTATACACTAGGAACTAACTTGGGGGGGGGGGGACATAGCTGATTAAAACTTTTACAAAAGTTACGCTAAGAATTGAAACTAAAATACAGCAGAACGCCGCTACTCCAAACCCGCCTATTCCGAACAGAGTTCAGAAAAAATACTGATTTTTTTAAAAATAACAACAGGAGAAATTAGAAAGACGTTTGTGAAAAAACGTACATTTATTGTTACACAAATAAGTTAAATAGAGACATACATGAAGCTACATAGAGCTTGATGAAAAAGCCTGCAACCCTGGTTTTGTTTGTTTCACATTTTCCATCTGTTTTGTGGGAAGCTACGGCAACGAGCGTCGAGAGAAAATGATACCGGTTCCGTCAGAAAGAAGGAAGGTACAACAACTAGGCACTACTAATGTTGTTGCGGCCTGCCTGTTGCGTTCATCCATTTTCGTTATCTCGAAAGAATTTTATTTTTTTCTCGATCTTTTTTCAAGACGATGCGGTACTAACGGACAGACTGTGGGAAGACAAAACGGACAGTTCGAACAACCTTTCATATCCCTTCCGTATTTAGAACAAAACAATCTTATCGCAACGGAAGGAAAAAACGGATGGTGTAAACCTACACTAAGGCGAGGTCAGGAGCATTTGCAGCGTCTACATGTGATATGAGTTCAGTTTGAGCGTTCACCTCCTCCTCGCTTTCCTCCGAGCCGATCAACGCTGTATAGAACTGACTCTAGCAGATGTCCCAAAACTTAATTTACGCCTTTACAAGTCAATTCGTTGATATTATTCATGAAATCCGCCTTTTCCAAACTGTGTTCGGTCCCAATTAGTTCGTAATAGCGGGACTCTACTGTATGTTAACGCACCAAGACAATTCAATCAGAAGTGAAGCGACAGAATTCAAGGCTAGCGATCTTCCCTGCACAGTAAACTATTGTACACACTGCTAGCATTATTACCATACCAATACAGTGTTTTTCTGTAGATTGTAGCACAATATCTTGGCTACAAAACCAGTATTTCACATCGAGATCGACTATATTAAAACTTTGAGTTGAGCACTTAACCCAACAACTTTGTTCTATGACCCTGTACTTGGTGTAACAAAAGCTTTACTTAGTCCTGGTGAATCAAAATGCAGTTAATTTTACATATTAAAACTCAAGGTCTCTTTGTTGAATTCGATAGAAACTTTCACTGGTTGGATTTCCATGATTCTTTTTTTTTAATAAAGCTATTCGTTCATAGATGTGTCATCACTCATTAGATTGTTTGTCAGAATACTCTTGTAGCTTCTTAACATAATTAAGTTTATCTGATTAATAAGTTTATCGGTTTCGATCATTGAATTTATGGACTGTTTTAGGTCAGGACAAGCATAAAACGCCGAATAATTTCATTGCAGTATAATTATAACATATTACTTTAATTTTTGTTTCAATTTTCTGAAGTTCAATGTTCTTGAAATGTATAGGCATACTGAAATGTAGGTTATAATATTCAAGTAACATGTCTGTATATGTTTTGTTTTTTAATTCAAAAATTTGTTAATGCTTAAATGTTTTTTTGGGTATGCGTCCAGCCCTTTCGGTATGTACAGTAGAAACTCGATTATCCAAGGTATTTGGGACCAGGCAGACCTCGGATAACCAAAAACTCGGATAGTAGCCTAATGCATACATATTTTGGGAGTTCTATAGGATTGGTCTAGGTTTACAACCATTTCCGGCAAGTTAAGCTTAGATGATTTGCCAGTTGTAGATGACACAGAAGAGAAACGCTTCTCAGGCTGATTTGAGTTAGGCATGTCTGGTGGTCTTCTTAACATAAGTTTGGACTATTTACTGAATAAATTAGGAATAGCTTACCGAAACATTGGAATGTCAATTCTGCAACGAGTTACCGACTCCGTTACCTAAATGTAACTAGTTGCGCGCATGCGCGTCGGAACTGACCTTGCAACTTGACATTGAGTTGGAGGCCAGTGTAGTCCCGAGCGCCGACCTATCAACTATACGTAAACGGCAGGTAAAACGTCCGTCGGTGTCGAGGTTCTACGCTCACTGAAATCCTTTGTTAATATGCCATAAGCAATTTAATTAATTTATATTATAATCGGTAAGCGCGTAACGTGATATTATAACAAATCGCGCACTCGTAATGAATATTAAGCGGTAATAAGTTCGGTTCGGTTACAAGCCTATCGTGTACAAATGGTGACTAGTGAATTAGTTAAAGTTAAAGTGCAATAGTTTAGATTTATATTAATTAATTAAGCGCTTGTTAAAAGCTGGCAGAATCGGATTTGCAGGGTACGGGTAAAGGCAATCGGTTAAATTAAGGTTGATGATTAATTAATTTGGTCTGGGTATATGGGTAGCGTCCATTTGCATCGACAGTTCCAGTCACGTCTTCCAAAATTTTACTAAGTCGGTGCAAATACACGCTGACTAGCGATTCCCTATACGATCAAAGGGATAACTGGTACAATTCTGTTAGGCCTACTATAACTAGGATAAAACAAAGGCATATGCTTGGATAAATGAGAATATTATAACCTAAAATAATCAAACTAAAATTCTATATGTTAAGTAGGCTATATACATTAAATTTAATAGTGGTCCAAGGTCCTAATGATAAATTACAAATCTACAGAAAGGCTAGACTGCTTATTTAAATCCAACTAAAACAAAATATGAACATAAAAGTTAGTTATTCATAAGAGAATATATTTAGCTCATTTCATTCATCCTCATTTAACCTCTGAAAAATTAAATAAATCTATGCCTATTTAAAATAAATTATCTTAGAAGTTATACAATTTAAATAACCCAGTAAGATAGTTTGAACTATGTTTGTATGAATGTGCCTCACTGTATAAAACTGCCCCACATTTTGTGTATGAAAGTGCCCCTATGGTACTTAATTTAAAAATCACCTTGTAGTTCTGTTATTGGTTAGAATTGGATATTGTAATTTTGCACACAGGTTCTTAAAAGTATTTGTTTCTTTATAATAATAACACATTTAGTAAGAAATTTCATAGTCACAACTTACTTTATTTAATTGCAAGTGCAAAAAAATTACTTTTGTAGGAAATAGAATAAAGCATGAGTTACATATTATGTTCAATGATACATTTCCTGCTGCCATATTTACTGGGAAATTCAAACTGTATGAAACTGCCCCTGTATAAAAGTGCCCCACTCTCCCCTACGGTAGGCCGTGAGAAAACCAATGTACTCAAATGAAATAAATAACTACTGTAATAAAAACCACAAAAATACTGCCTCTGAAATTTTTTTATGTTCGCTTGTTTTCATTGATTGTCTAGCCTCTTCTTTATTTGAATACCGTTGTGATAAAAATTTTTCAATTTCCGATCTATTTCATCTCCAATCCAGTCACTTCCCAACACCTAAATCACTTGTCACTTTTCTTATTGAATCACCTCCATCTAATCGTTTAATTGCTTCCCATTTTTTTATCTATATATATAAAATCCAAATACCACTCACTCACTGACTCATTACGAAATCTCAAAAACTACCGAACCGATTGCAATGAAATTTGGTATGGAGGTTCCTCTAGGGGCCTAAGTGCTCGCTAAGAAAGGTTTTAAAATATTCAAAATTTTATTGGAGTTTGGGGGGGGTCAAAGTTACTAAAAAAAACTATCGAACGGATTGGAATGAAATTTGATATGTATCTTCCTCTAAGGCCGTAGGTGCTCGCTAAGAAAGGTTTTTAAAAATTTGAAATTTTAGAGAAGGTTTGGGGGTTAAAGTTACTTAAAAAACGACCAAACGGATTGGAATGAAATTTGGTATGTAGCTTCTTCTAGGACCCTTGGTGCTCGCTAAGAAAGGTTTTCAAAACATTCGAAATTTTAGGGGGGCTCAAAGTTACTAAAAATCCCCAGTATAATATATTTATTGATATTTTGTTGTTGTTAACATACATTTAACTTTGATTTGCCTATCCGTGCAAAGCCGGATCGGGCCAGCTAGTTTAACATAAAACAACATGCTTTTCTCTCATAATGACACTCTCATTCACAAAGTTTAACCGACTAAAAACAAAAGAACAAAATACAGTAACATTGGCGAGAAACAACTCGTAGGAAATGATAGCGAGTCCTAAATACGATGCCGCGAGGAGGGGAATGTAAACAGGCCCAAGACTGCTTCATCATTCACTCTACTACCCGTCCGCTAAAGGTCACCGTACTATTGCATTGGGTAAGGAACAGAAATGTTTTCAGGATGAACATGGCAAATTTGACAAAGTTTTTTTTGTTTTTAATTTGCCTCGGTTAACTATGGAAACTCGGATAGCCGATGTTCTACTGTATTGTATAAGTGAAAGACAAGTAAATTATTAGCCAATTTTGAAGAATAGTACTATATAATTATTATTTAAAAAGTAGAAATATAGGCTATGTTAAGTTATTTAGCAAGAGAAACACCGTTCTTGGCAAGTAAACCACACACAATTCTGTCCTAGTACAGTCATTATTTAATGTTTATAACAAGTAAGACATGTATTTTACTTTCTCCACCCTATACGTAGTATATGGAGAAAGTATTGTTTTCGTAAAAATGTTCGAATTTGAATTTTCAGTTGAATTATCTGTTTTGGTGCTCCCAGAACCCCAAAAAATGGTTTAGTGCAATTATCTGTGTTGGTGCTCCCTGAACCCAAAAATATTTTTAGTGGAATTTTTTGTTTTGGTGCTTCCTGAACCCAAAAAAGTGTTTTTAGAGTGGTGTCTGTCTGTCAGTCTGTCAGTATGTATACACGACCAGAGAGGACACTATTGGTCCGATTTTCATGAAATTTGGTATGTAGGTACTAAACCTTAATATCTCCAGGCGTTTTTTTCATTTTTTGGAATTTTTAATTTTTAAGGGTAATTTCAGAGTGTCTAGCAACAGGGAAAATATGGAAAACCTGGAAAAGTCAGGGAATTTTACTTTTTTGGAAAAATCAGGGAAAAGTCAGGGAATTTAGGTTAAGGTCAGGGAAAAATAACATTTCTAAGGAAAATAGTTAAAAATAACAATTTAAAATCATAGATTAATAAATTTTTAAATTGAGAAAATAAACATTAAAGATAAGATGAACTTCTAAATTAATCAACAAGAAAACTGCCGTACGTATTCTGATATGTAAAAACAATTATCGGCAAGTTAAGCGTGTGATTGTGGCAGCTTGTTCCAATGCACTTGCCGTGATATGACTTTGAAACCTTTCTCTAACGTTCTATTTCTAAAAATGTTAGTTTTATTATTAAATGTTTTCGAATTTGGGTGTCTTCGTATCAATTAATTAAATATTCAATGCAAATCTGTACTGGTAGCGGGATTACAAAAACCAATTACTGTAATTATTTCTTTTGTTATAATGTAATAATATATAATTTGAATAATTCAATATTTATAGTCATAAATGCGTAATTTGCAACTGCTGGTGGTTGGTACATTAACAAAGATAGTATTAAATATTGAACTGTTATAATATTAGCGTGTTTAATTAAATATGTAATTAATTCCCTAAAAATTTATTTGCTTACCAATATAATTTGATTGATTTACTAAAATTAAATTAGCATGGATTTGTTTGTGCTTTTTTCTAAAATTGGTCAGGGAAAAAGTTATTTAGTCAGGGAAATGTCGGGAAAAAGTCAGGGAATTTCAAAAGGTCATATCACTAGACACCCTGAATTTATCCCTAAAAACCCATAAAAAACAACAAAAATGCAAATTTCTCAAAAACGGCTCTAACGATTTTGATCAAATTTTCAGTATTTATAGTGCTTAAGATGCCAAACAAAATGACACCACCCGTTTTTATCAAAACTTCGGCGTTTATAATTATGGGGAAAAATAAACAAGTTTATGTTGTCAATCTAGCATCGCGGCGGCGGCCGCATGGGGTAGCACCATGGTAGCGATCACGGCCAGTAATTCAAAGGTCGCGCGATCGAATCCCGCCTTGGACAATAATTTTTTTATACGATTGACGTAGGTAGAATATTATTTTTTTGTTTTGTTCTAAAAAGTAATAAATAAAATGATTGAAAACAATATTATTTTGACTACAGTAAGTTGGGAGAAAGGTTG
Organism: Philaenus spumarius; assembly: GCA_018207615.1. Taxonomy (NCBI): domain Eukaryota; kingdom Metazoa; phylum Arthropoda; class Insecta; order Hemiptera; family Aphrophoridae; genus Philaenus; species Philaenus spumarius. The sequence goes on from JAGFPH010006236.1 coordinate 19,938, forward strand.
TGTCAGTTAACTGATACCGTTTATTTTAATTTGTATTCTTATTTTATGATTCTTGATGTACAAATAACTCTTATACAGCTCTAATGTCTGTAATATTTAACTTTATTTTGTTTACTGTTATTGCAGTCACCAGGCTTCACATTCAACAGCGATAAACTGTTAGAAAAGTGCAGCTATTTTGTTGAGAAAGATAACCCTCTCGCATTGGAAAACATTGTAACTTCGCTTTCTGATATTCCAACCGTCAACGTAGAACCTTTCTATCATTTAATCTTAAAAATTTGTAGTAAGTATTGTAAATTTGTTATGTCTTCTTAACAGAGCAGTATAACCTGTCATATCTGAACCCTCTATTATAAGGCTAATCTAATTTTACAGTATCAAGATTTGTCAAGAAAACTAACTTTTCTGTATCATTTACAGTTAAACATGAAAATTGTGATGCTGCTTTAAAACTTTGGTCAAATATGCAGGAATCAGATGTCATTCCATCAGACAAATTCTCAGCTGATCTAAAATCTCTACTGGATCGCCATAAAAAATAGTTCCTTCCAAGAACTAAAAGTATTTAGTTAAGTAATTTAATGTACATATTAGTGAAAGAGATATATTGTGTTATTTTCAACATTATTCCGTGTTATTATATTCTTGTACCTTAACATATCAAAAATTAATTTAGTTTTTTCTAAACTTATTTTGAGTGAAAGTAAGTAACTCACTGGTTCTACATTTCATATATCAAACTCGTTCATGTATAAGATTAGATTTTGTAATTTTTTACTTCAGGAGTGAAAGTGTTTTATCGCTCCAAACATTTCAGTCGACATCCATGTATTTGTTGATTTTTGTAGGTTACTGGCAAATTTTGTAAAATCATTTGGTTTCTCTTGTTTTCCAATTACAAGCAAAAGCAGCTGATGATTACCTGTTGACTTAGCACCCACTGCCACTGTGTGTGGGTGACTTTCTTTGCTGACTTTATGTCCTGGAGCACTTTCTTCTCTTTTGCTAACTTAAGTTTTTCTCGGAAAAGCTTTCCAGTTTAATCAGGTTTCATCGGCATTGAACAAAGATCAGGGTTGTAGTTTTGAACTTCGGTTTTAAAGGTTTTCAACAAGTTATTAGGAGTTTCGTTATTAACAGAAAGCCTTTGCCCTGGCTGCATCTAATTCCCAAACACCATATCTCATTTATTTCTGTAACCATCCCGGACTTGCCTTAAAGTTAGCAATATCGCCAAGTTTTTCACTAAATATAATAACTTTATCACATAAAGTTGGGCCTGAAATAGGTTATCCAAACGTTGTTGCAAAAACGATGTATAAACTGCATTCTCAAGTTCATCATTTTTCGGACTTTTCATTACTTTTTTTGAAAAAATCCATCCTCATATTCAAATGCACTCACGGATTTTAAAATATTTTCACTGTTTGTATTCAAATCAGAAATCGTTGGCTACATGGTAGCAGCCCCCCCCCCCCCCCCGGATCCACCAATGATTGTAATTCTGTGCAAAGACTTAAATTGTAGTAGGCCTAAAATTCAGTTTCAGGCTTAAATTTTCGGGGGAAGACCTCGTAGATTTACTTGCCCCACCAAAGATTTTCTTGAAATCCCGCACATGAAACTCACTAAACGTTTTTGGGCCAGTGAACTCGCAATATTTACCCGATATTTCTTTCATTCATATCTGCAAGCGTAGCCGTGGGTGGGTAAAAATGCTAGTTGTAAACTAGAGAAAACACAATGTTATTGTCTCTTTCAACATAACTTTTATTGACTACTAAAAGTTGATACCATTATAAAATTTAAATAAACAATTGAACACAACTACAAATATTAAATATGGAATAGAGTGATTATTCTAACACAAATGTTTATTTACAATTTATCTGAGTTCATGGTCCATATTATACTTCCTAATAAAACAATTTGGATCTATCTTGTGTTATCAAAAAAAAAAAAAAAAAAACTTATCAACAGTCAACAAACCGACTCAAATTAATATTCTAATAGGAATACATCATTCTGGTAACCATTCTGTTAGAAAGCCAAACTAAATAGTACCGTAACAGTGTAAATGTATCAGTTAATTATATTTTCTCCTCTCTAAAACTGTAAAGAAATTTCAAATATAGTTAAAAATACAATTTTAATTGGAAAAAAGCTTATTAATTTGGTTACTTTTCAATCACAGAAATTAAAAAAGAGACTTGTTCCAAAATTATGAAAACATATATTTATAAAATGAGTGACTATATATAATTAATTTAAAATATGTTGGTAAATAACATATTTTGTGCCTGCAGTATATTAACTAATGTAATAATTACTGGTAACATTAGTCAATCACTGAGCAGAATGCTATCTAATTTAATTACACATGAAGGTCACCGTTATCTTAGGTTTAAGAAGTATAATGTCATCATAATACATAAATCCTGTTTTTTTTTTTTTTTTTTAATTGTTTGTTGTAAAGTTTTTGGAAGATATTTTTGACATATAAATCCCTAGTTTTCTGGGTCACGAATCGGATAAACTAAAGTCTCAAATCAATATCTCCAACAGTTAAAAACTTGAGTTTTTTTTTAACATTTTATAAACCTCTTTATAACATTTTTATTGTTTAATATTTCTTGTGAAACCTACGGGGCATAAAAGACATATAAAAATTGGAGGTTGACAAATTTCCTTCAGATTTTGTTTAGCATTACTTTACAGTATTGTAAGGAGGGCAGCGGTTTTAAAGTGCTTTATACATGACATGTATAACAAAGATTTCAAATATATAAATGTCTTCGAATTTTTCAATTTATTGCCTTTGATTTGATCAAATGGGCTTAAAAAAGATTTATTTTTGATACCTCAATTTACCCCCCAAAACATCCATTAATTTTTTTAAATTCTTGTTTTACTTTTGGTCTGCAGTTGGGCAATGGTGACTATCAATCACTATGGCTTTCAGTCCCTTATCTCAAACCATCTCTGAGAAAAACTTCTATGACTGACAGATAATGTGGTCATGCCATCAGTCTTCCGTTTTCTTTGGTACAAAACACTAAAAAGAAATCAGTAAACTAATGAATTCTTTGGTTGCACTCACCCTAGAATATTATCTTTTTTGCACATCTTTAAACACAACATGTTTCTTCTGTCATTATCTTTTTTTCCTAAAGAGTATTAAAGGAATCTCATGATAAAAATATAATACACTGTTAAGCATATTTTATGACATATTTCTCTAAATCAAAAATAGGACATCTACAAAGGCACTCTTTTTGTTTCTAGTTCTTTATCTAGATACCATAAAATGGGGTGAATAGAAACAGTTTTTAACTTCTAGACTCTGTATTTCTTATTTTCACTTTAAGGCATTGCAATATAGGTTAAGTTTCTGGTCTCCACCCCAGGAACAAGTTTCACAAAAAAAAATCCTCTTTACCAAATTTGGATGAAATCGGACATAAAATGTGACCGTTAGAGTGCGCACACATATATACATGTTATGAAATTTAAAAAAATTAAAAAGTTGCTGTTTCTAATCACCCCTCACATGGGGTTGAATAGAAACAAAGCATTTAGAAACTCATCTTTTGCCTTGCTAACATGTGTGGGGTGATTAGGAACAATCTGAATTACTAAATGTAGGTTTAAGGTATAAGAAAAATCAAATTATGTACAATCTAAAGGTACTGTATATAATAGTGAATAAGTAAAAATGCTGAATCTTCCTCCAAAGAAAATTTTTGGAGTAAACAAAAATGAAAAAATCTTAACCTTGACTGACAAAGCAAATCCAACAGCCAAACAGGTTTGCCAACATATCAGAACAATATTTCCCTACTAGTTTGAAGAGTAACCTGGAAATACCAAAATATCCCTTCTTTATCGCTTTGGTAATACTATTATGAGGATTTGTATATTTTTCAAAGTTTTGTTGCTATTCACCCCATTTTACGGTGCTCTTTTTCTCTATTCCTTAAAACTCTTTATCTGTTATTCTTTTCCATCTAGTCTTCCACCTTTCTATTGAAATGGCTTTCTTAATAACTTTACTATTAAGTTTTGAGCAACATTCTTTATGCAGTTTTTTATTTATTTTTTTCTGACCTACAAATAAAACTCCCTTTTTGAGGGCAGTTTAAATCAATCATGTTTTCAGCGATGAAATTGTTTTTAAGTTTTACTAAATATGATTTTAGAGTATAGGCCTAATTATCAAAATGTTAAATTTCTAGGCCTACTGACCTTATAAATTTTAAGATTACTAAGTACATAATTGCATTATTTTGCATTTAATTTTGGAAGAGCGCTGTGCATCTGGCTTCCATATACGCCCTACCATCTGAAACCGCCAACCTAGCTACATATATTTGTGAAATTACTTTTTAATTTGCAAAAATATTGCATCCATTCCAATATGTTTATAATCTATGTGAAAAAATGAACATTGATGCCAAACCTAAAATTACATTGAAAAACAAGTGTTGAGTTTAAACGACAAATTATCAATATTTTTGTAGGAGTGTTTTTATTTTTAAACAATTAGAATGAATATATCTAGCCTACATAACTTTGATATCTTTATTGTGAATACGGTACTTATTTAATATTTTGTTGAAATTATATTGATTTTAAACAACTACAACTTCCCTATTTGCCATTGCTTTTCCGGACTATTAAGATTTATAATCTGACTGAGCAAACACTAAACAGAAATCTATGAAATAATTAGTTCCATTTTTAATAATCTTAATAAAATTTAAATTATATAAAAATATCTCACTAAAATGTAAGCAAACTTGAAATAAATATTTCTTTTTTTTTACAATAAATAAAAATAAACATAATATACATTCTAACTATACACATTAATTTGATGCATACACGAAATGAAATCATACTTTTGTTAATTACTTTATTTATAATAAAATTAGTTTTGTAAAAATTTTAGAACAATTATTAATACTAAAGGCCTATTTCTTAAGTTAAAAAAATAGTATAGGCCTACAAACACCATAATAAAAATATGACTGAATTATTAAACTTTACATCGTAAATTCAATAAATAATGGTTTCCTATCAAGATTTCATAGAATTACAAATGTTTTAAAACACAGTAAGACCTCGATAATCCGGCACGCTCGGAGATCGGGTGATGCCGTATTATTGAATATGCCGGATTATCGAGGTCTTCCTTTAAAATGGTTTGAACAGGGAATAAACTGTAAATAAACTCACATCTACTATATTTATATCCATATATATTATTATTATTGGGTTGTTAAAGAGTTGTTACAACACAAAAACATTACAATAATTCCCAATAATAACACAAACAAAATTCCCCTTTGTTGTTGGCTTCCATTAATCAGTATGTGGTGGGAGTTTGCTATTTTTACTCCAGCCTGTCACAAATTCTTTGAACACCTTTCACTTCCAAAGCGGTTTTAAATCGAACAATTATTTACAAGAAATTCATTGTATCTTTTTCCAAAGACTTGAAATAATCTTCATTAAGAGGAATACGTTCAACAAAATACTGTCAGCAACGAAAGTGTTAAACGGTCCCTTTAACCGGGAACATTTTTAAAGGACGACAAGAGCACATTTTTTTTAATCGTTTCAATTTTTAGGAAAAATGTTTGTTTTGAATAAGTTTATTGAACAGTTGATTTTTACACACTGTTGGATGTGGAACCAACAGACAGTGTAGACCACTCAATAAATCACTCAATAATTACAAAAACTGCCATTTTTAATGAGTGCCAATTTTCATGATGATGGATGCCGAACTATCGAGTGAAGAATTATCGAGGCCTTACTGTAATGTACATTATTAAATTTTCCATCTAGTTTTATACAATTAGGATGGTATTTACGTACTAACCAGACTAAAACCTTTTTCTAAGTTTTTTCTTTTGTCAATGCAAAATAAAAAAACATTTTCAGTGAAAAAAGTAGACAGTTAGGCCTATAGTTAATATAGTTAAATTAAAAGTTATATTACATTAACAAAATACTAAAAATTAAATAATTGTACTCTCAACATATTCACAAATTAACAATGTCTACTAAAAAGCCCTTATCAAAGATGTTAATCTCCCGCTCAACGTCACAAGAACTCAGCCAAGTATACTTCAAATGAAGATGGATAATAAACCCTGTGCTTATTCTTACCCCATTTCGTCAATCACTGCATCATTTCTACAGTTTCCTCACTGTAGGAATGTGACCCGAGAGGAGAGGAAAATGGGGCTCCCAGCCATTATTTGTTGTGTTTAGCTACAGCGGTATTACAAAAAAATATAGACCTATATTGCTTCACTGAATACCATACTTTCGTGTCACGATGGCCATGGTTGTTAAGGCGTCAATGCTTTATCAATCGTCATGGCAACCATCAATGGAAAAGTTCTGGGTTCAACTCCAATTGACCCCGAATAATTTTCTAAATGGTTTCTTAACAGACATCATTGGCTGTGGTTCGGATTCCACGTAAAACTGTAGGTCCCGTCTTCATTAGCCTTAAGTGCAAAACAGCAGGACGTTAAACACCAAAAAAAAAAACATACTTTCGTTTCCTTTAAAGGTGTAAATAAGAATTTTATTTATTAATTGCCGTTATTGCTGTCCAACCTGACGACAAACAATACAATGCGAAAGGAATACAAATATCAACACTTTAAATTCAGTATGATTAAAACAAGATAGTATAGGAGAGTATCACACAAACAGCCAATAGAAAAATCACACGAATTGCTTTAATCCTGACCAATCAAAGAGTCGCAAAGAAAATAGATTCAAATAAAAAACTTAATTCAACTAATTATCTACAACTTTCTCAAAAGAGGAAATTTTCCCTGAAAATAAAATTTTTTTTTGCTATGAATATTTGGTGTCATTTAGCAAAATATAAAAACTTTGTTCAAATTTGTATTAAAACTATAATTTTTTATGAAAGAAAACCTTAATAATATTTCCCATAGTTTTCTCTTAAAGATATATTTTTTACATAAATATTGCTTGTAAGTAGTGAAATTATAAGATAATTGACCGAGCGTAAGCGAGGTCTCCGTTTTAATTCGACCGTTCGGCATTTCGTCTGTGTGTCTGTCTCACGATTACGGCCGAACGCCTTGACCGATTTTGATGATTTTTTGCATGAATGTTCCTTATTCCTAGGCCGAGCCATGTATATATACGTTTTTTTCCCATTTTTCACCCTTTAAATAAAATAAAAATGGCGGCCGGACCGTTTCTCTCAGTGTAAGCTTTTTTCCAAAGCCAGTTTGTGGCTTAACCGTAAGTCAAATTTAAAAACTAATAGAATTTTGCTAAAAGCAAATTAAATTTTAAACAAAATAATATACAATAGGGTGGGCCGAAAAAAGGTTTTATTTTTTTTTCTTAATGCTATACCGAAAAAAACTTGTCTCTATGATAG
>JAGFPH010006236.1:27484-82370 GCA_018207615.1 Philaenus spumarius
TTTTTAACCCACTACTCATGTGTTTTTGGATCTATAATGTTGATAGAACAATTAACTGTAGGAAAAATAAATAATTAAATAAATAGGCAATTTAAATTATCTAAAAGGGTTTATTAATTTTAAAATGTTTTGTTAAATACAAATTTTTAATTCCCACACTTCAAAACTGTATTGTGCTTCTCACAGAATAGTCCTTTACATATTTGGAACTTTGAAATCACATTTGCTTGAAAAACTTGGCATTGAAGCTCTTGATAGCAGCGTTGTTCGGATGAAACCATCTCTGTTCTTGGCACCAACAAGTTTTGAGGAGGCTTCAGTCACCAATTTCACACAGCGCTCCACCGCTTGCGTGTGACACGGAAATTTATGGAAGTTCCATTCTTTTGCTGTGTTGGCAGTTAAAATCTTGTCCCACATTTCTTCGTCAGATACTCTTCTCAACAGTGGTGGTGGATAAATAGCAGTAGTAGTCCAATCAATAATTTCGTAATATTCTTTTGCCTGGAAGTTGAGTTTTGGGGGTTTAAAAGTTCGGATTACTTTTTTTTTGAAAGCTGCGGCCCTTGCTTTTATGATTCTTCTAAGCCCTAACTCTCTGATATGGGCCCGTTCATCAACGATCATACTAAGGAGCAAGTTTTCTGGATGCGCGAAAAACGCATTTCTTTCAATTACTGGATCAATCACCTTAATTAAGTTTTCGGGCAGGAATCTTGAAGATTTTATTAAATCAAAAACATGGTTTGGTCCATCTGTAAGGTACTTACTTTTTTTAATCTTAAACCATACTGGCATGTACGATTTAAGTATAAATCGTACCAAAATGTGGTGCTCTTCAGAGGGACTTACAACACTTATGTACAGACGAAGAACTCTGTTTGCTGTTGTCAGCCATCGGGAATGGGAGATAGGACCTGGTTCACGAATTGCCAAGTCTACCGCGCAGGTGCCAGACTTTAAAGCCGAACTTATGTCCAGGAGATATTGTTGGTCTTTGCTTAAAATAGATCGTTCAATATCTGGAATCTCACAATCAATGCTTTGAAATGTTTTAACTGGAAGTTTTTCACAATTTTTAAGTTGAGAGCCAATAGGACCACTAAAAGATTTTGGGCCAGTCGTCTCACCATCCAAAGTTTGAAACAAGTGCCTGAACGGCAATTCATTCAAATGCAAAAGGCAAACTCCCCACTGCAGTGGTCTTTTAATTTCTTCTTCGATCGTACGAATTACACCAGTTTTCCAGCCTGTGTTAGTGATGGTACCATCGCATCCAATTACGTCAAGCTCATCTAGCGAAAAATTTGATTCTTTCAAGTAATCCAATATAGCACTGGCAATGTCCTTTGAAGTTCCAGTAGTTGGTGATACATGGCCAACATAAATTGAGCCAGGTTCTTTAATGATTGAGTAGTGTTCCTCTTTTGCCGTTCTTCTGAAGCATTTGTTGTTTACTTTATCAATTTTCAAAGTATTATCCTTTCGGCCATCAAAGTATAGCCCTTGTATCACGTTTGGCTCTTTTTTTATCATATCTTGGAGATTTGATCTGAATGAATCTTTATCCCTCCTAACCTTGTTTTTATCTATTATGAGGGAAGCATTCTCTTTCGTTGCAAGACCAAGGTCATGCAGAACACTGGAGGCAATAGCAGCTGTTGCCCTGTCCGAAACACCAAATCGGTCACTGGCCAATGCGGTATTTTTTAATTGTACCCGCATTTGCCACGGCTGTTTGCTCGGAATACAGTGTTCATCGGAACTATCAGACTCTTCCTCTTCCATTGAGCTTTCGTCTGAACCTATTCTTGGTTTCGTTGCATCCTTAGAGCATGAAGGCTGCGAATGTGAAACTAATGGAATGTTAGACGACACAACCTGATTTTGTATTGCCTTACGTTGCAGTCTGTTGGTAATTTTTTTCGACTCCTTCTTGTCTAAATTTCCAATTTTTCCTAGTCCAAGATTTCTTTGGAAATACATAAACTTAAGTTCAAGCACCGGAATTTTTTTATCTTTTTCACATTTACATGAAATTGATAAAGGGCACTCACAAATCTCAGGGACCTTTTTGCAGTTACAGTAGTACGTTATTTTACATTTACATGCAGATACATCAAACATTGATAAAGCCTGATGCTTGAATTCCTCAATTGTCTGTTTGTACTTGTCTTTTTCCTTGTCACGCTTAAAGGATTTCATAAGATTACGGTACCTATTGTGGTATGAATTTATCAATTGAACAATTCTGTAGGGCGTCACTGTTGGTATTGATGCTTTGTCAAAGACGGCTTTTACTTTTGGAGCGACAATATTAGATAGCTGAGAGAAACTAACAGGCTTGTTACTTTCTAATGCTAGGATGTACTGTTCGTGGAAACAGCTATTAAGGACATCTTTGTAAGTTGGAAGCTTACTCACAGGCAATTCCCTTGGGCAGCCAAACAATGGACAGTCAAAATCACTGCGAGTTATTTTCTTGGCAACAGCCATAACGCACGACAATGTAAACTTAAACTTCACTCACAAAACTATAAACTTAATTTACACCATCAACTCACAGCGACTACACGTCAGACTAAAAGCGTCTGCAGACGTAAACTGCCGAGTAACAGAGAACATAAAATGGCCGTCGCGTTGGTTTCCCCGCGCAGTGCATTGTGGGTGGAGAGAGTATGGGTGGGGGGAGCCCGAACGCACAGTCGTAATCTGCACTTGACTCTATAATGCGTCATTTTCAAGTCCATTGCGCTACCTCAGATTAATAAAATTATACTTTTCAAATTATTTATTGTGCTTTTATAACTCTACTGTAAAAGACTATCACTATAGCAGCCCAATATGCAGATATTAAAATGCTTTCAACAAAATTTGAAAATCATTTGATTTTAGAGAAATTTTGAAATTTCAAGTGTAGTGCGCTAGCTGGAGGTTAGATATATTTTTTTTTTCTTTGTTGCATTTTGATTACCTATCATAGAGACAAGTTTTTTTCGGTATAGCATTAAGAAAAAAAAATAAAACCTTTTTTCGGCCCACCCTAATATACAACCTAATCTCAAAACCCCATTTGTTTTTTCAACGAGCGAGGTCTACTGTTCACAGAACTACTAGTAGAGATACAGCCCGATACAGAGTGATAACTGTCTGAGTTAACTGTAGCTAAGTAGTTTGTTTGTGAAATTAGTTTTTGTGGAATTGACTGTACTGCCAAGTCAGGCTTGAGTAGATAGTAGAAGGGAGGACACGCCCCTTAAACCAGACTCACCTTTCCTAGTTTGAGGTTACTGTTCTTGCAGAATATTTGACCCAATTAACAAAATTTTAATTAGGTAAGTGTAAATTGAGTGAATCCCACCTTTGTAGAAGTGGAATGATGGCTGTTCCAGAAATCAGGCAAAATAGTAGGCCTACTACTGGGTTCAATAAGATTTGTTACTTCTGTCATGAGGGTATTTGCCCTAATATCTGGCAATTTTACTAAAAACCTATTGGTGTTTGTATAATTAAATTACAAACACTATCAGATTTGAGACTGATGCTTAGGAATTAATATTACATTCAGGTTGGTCTAGTAGTCCGGGTAATTTGTCCAAAAGTTATCAAGAGTTTAGTGCATAGTTACAGATCGAGGACTTTAGCTGTGAGCACAACCAGGCACCTACTTACTTCACGTGTATAAAACAGAGTGGATGATGGCCAGGTTGTGTCATCTGGCTATTGTGCCCGGTGAGTCATCCAATGTTTATACGGATACCTGATTACCGCGCACACAGCTAAAGTCCTCGATCTGTATTCGCCTCCTGAACTGCAGTAGTAAATTTAAATTAGGTTACATACCTTAAATACCATCAACAGTTCTGAGGTGATGATTTTGGTGGCGACTGATTATACATTTAATCGGCTGGCCAGCATTAGGGTGGGCCGAAAAAAGCAAATTTTTGAGTATCGAGTTCTAATAGGGCTCAAAAGTTGCGTATTTATGTGCTGATTAACAAAAAAATGGTTTAAAAAATCTATCTTCATGTCTTCAGGTCGCGCAACGTTCTTAAAGTTTTGAAAAAACTGTAAAATTACAGAATATTTGAAAGGTCACATAAACATTTTCTTTTTTAGTATCAAGTTCTAATAGGGCTCAAAAGTTACGCATTTATGTGCTGATTAACGAAAAAATAGTTTAAAAAATCTAATTTCATATCTTCAGTTCGCGCAAAGGACGTTAATTTTTTAAAAAATGACAAAATCTCTAAATGTTCAAAATATTTTTAAAATAAACAAATATATCATATTTTTACCTACATTTAAAATATGATTGGTTTTATTTATTTTTGTGTTTGGATAATTTATAAAGACATCATAACTTTGCAGGTCTTTGCCCATTTTACTAGCAATTTTGGTGAAATGACCCAGAACTAACCACGAGGAGGTGGCTGCAACTCGAGTTCCACCCACACCATACCCAACCAACCAAACAAATAGGGTGTGCTAATAAAATATATTAGCATATATGTAGATGTAGTGAGCTTGAATTCTGATTTGTGTCCAAATGTTGGCATTATTGATTTTGACAGTAAAGTTGCCCTAATGCATCCATCTCTGCTATTTTGCCCACATATTTTTTCTGCAGCCTCTGTTACCAATTTTACACATCTTTCTACTGCCTGAGTGAGGCACGGAAAGTTCATTGTTGATTTTGAGGTTGTGGAGTCAGGAGTAATTGAACTAAACATATCAGATCTAAGCAAAGATCAACAATACCTCCTCAATATTGTCAAAATTATTCAAAGTGGAAAATGTACTTTAGAGCTGGCTAATCGTGATCCTTGACCACTTAGTCACTCCCATTGGTTCACATGTGTCAACCGAGTGTTGTGCTTGTATATTTCTGAAGTTAATCCTACAAGTGAACTAATGCTTCTAATTGACTACATTGTAAAGACATATGCGCCAGTCTGGTATTAAGAAATACGACTCAGTAAAGTATGGTCCAAAACATGTTTCTAAGGTTATTGAGACTTCCAGACATCTTCCAGAGAATATAAAAAAAATTATTGATCCGGTGATTCAACGAAACTCGTTTTTCTGTCATCCAGAAAACATTTTATTGGCTATGATAGTGGATGAAAGATTACATATTAGAGTGTTGGGTTTTAGAAAAGTCCTAAAAGCAAGAAATCTGAAAACTAACGGCAAAGCTGTAGTAAGAACATTTACTACACCAACATTAGATTTTGAGGCTACTGACTACAGCGAGCTTATAGATTGGTCAAAATGTAAGTTTTCACCTCCCCCCCATGATGCAGAAATTGACGACAGAAACCATTTCTACATATTTTGAAAACAAGATATTGCTTGAATTTTAATTTCTAAACTTTCCGTGCCAGACTCAAGCAGTAGAAAGATGTGTAAAATTGGTAACAGGCTGCAGAAAAATTATGTGGGCAAGATAACAGAGATGGATGTATTAGGGCGACTCTGGTGTGGATTGGGAATGGTGTGGGTGGAACTCGAGTTGCAGCCACCTCGTGGTGAGTTCTTGGTCATTTCACCAAACACAAAACACAAAAATAAATTAAACCAATCATATTTTAAAGGTAGGTAAAAATATGATATATTTGTTTATTTTAAAAACATTTTGAACAATTAGAGATTTAGTCATTTTTTAAAAAAAATTAACATTTTTTGTGGGAACTGAAAATATGAAGTTAGATTTTTTAAACTATTTTTTCGTTAATCAGCACATAAATACGCAACTTTTGAGCCCTATTAGAACTTGATACTAAAAAAGAAAATGTTTATGTGACCTTTCAAATATTCTGTAATTTTACAGTTTTTTTCAAGACATTAAGAACATTGCGCGAAATGAAGATAGATTTTTTAAATATTTTTTCATTAATCAGCACATAAATACGCAACTTTTGAGCCCTATTAGAACTCGATACTTAAAATTAGCTTTTTTCGGCCCACCCTAGCCAAGCATGCTCTTTCTGTGTTTTGTAATTTATTATTGTTAGACTTGTAATGTTTTGGTGTTTATGTTTGTTGTTATTAGCGAATTTCCATAGGAAAAATGAGCTATTGCAGTGGCCCTTATGGTGAGACCCAAGGTCAGGAGTAGCAAATGAGCACCGATCATGGTCCCCAGAACACGTTTTGGGGTGTAAAAAAAATTCATGTATATATATATGTATATATGTGTTCGCACTCTAGCGGTCGCATTTTAAGTCCGATTTGGTCCAAATTTGGTACACGTGTTGGTTTTCTATGTGGCTCAGACGAGTTTGTTAGCCAAAAAAATCCAACAACCGGAAGTACGTTTTTTGACCGGAAGTAACTAATTTTTCAGATTTTTACTACGAGAATTAAATTTTTTTTGATTTTTTTCAAATAATATAAATGTAGGATGTTATTCTGCGCATTTTGTTTTTTTACGCGACCTTATAGCTCGCTTGGTTCCCCCAAAATCAACAAAAACTTAAAATACCATAAAAGTACCCAGTTCAAAGCCAAGTGATGCAAACTCGCGAGGCCACTAGGAGGAAACAAATTCTACTAATATATTGCGTACACACAGACAGCTGTTCAACGCCTTCGTGAGTAGACCTATTTCCCAAATTGTTGGTTGAAACCCTAAAACATAGGCATATAAACTTAATTTTGGAAATTGCTCAACTCACGTCAGCGGTCCAGCTGCGTGGTCGATTTTTTAAAGTTTCTTGTGACTTGACAATGAAAGGATAAGACTTCCAAAACCGGTTGTTGCCGAAATCATCATTTTAGAACTGTTGATGGCATTTAAGGTATGTAATCTAATTTAAATTCACGAATTTAGGGATGTTTGTAAGACATTGTATTCTTTCATTAGGCCTAACAATGCTCAACCTTTTTAACTATTTTGAGGAAGGCTTAGAAAAAGACAGTATTATATTTAACAGCATAAGCTGTTTCCTGTCTTTCCAATACATAAAAAATGATAAAAAAATAAATTTCCAAAATCAAACACGTATATTATGCAATCTAGGGTGACTTGAATATATTTTATTTATTTAAAATGATCTATGCTAAACATAATTAACTTATTTAATGACTAGATGAAAATAAAAAACCTACTAAGATAAATTTGTCGTTTAAACATGTATAGTTGCCTCAAAACCTAGAGAGACACCTCCACAGGTAGAACGGACCTTTCTAACCACCTATTGACAAACAATGCCTTTGTTAGAACACAGAGGACATAAGTAATAAATTACAGTTGTCGCTTAACTTTCACCATCACATCACGGGCCGCTGTTATGTCAGTAACAGTACGTCGTAGAACTGTGATTCAAATATTTTTTAATTTTTCTAAGTAAGACGATAAAAATGAGCCGTCATTCGATAATGTAGGCCTAATCTATCGATTGTTTTCAAATTATAGTGTAACACAGAATTTCTTGGAATAGCAGGCAGTCCCGGGTGGCCACTTCTGACAAAGGTATTGTTTGTCAACAGGTGATTAGGAAGGTCCGTTCTACCTGAGGAGGTGTCTCTCTACGTTTTAAGGCAACTATAGAATAGTGATTACTGTTACAAATTATTTTATGTTCTCTATCTTTCACAAAGATATGCCTTGCAATGTTACAAATTAATAGTTTAATATAAGTAAGCTAATAAAAGTAGATTATTATCAACCAGATATTACTTGATACTATAAACTGCTATTAGTTACAAGATAAATTAAGATTTTTGTAGAAACAAATAAATGATTTTAAAAGCATACTACATTACATTAATTAATAGTAGTCTATGGCTAATATTATTTCTCAAAAGTAGACTATTATTAAATTGTCTAAGAAATAATTTAGTATATTTACATAGTTTACAGTTTGAATCCTCCGTTTTCAAACAAAATCTTGTCATAGTTACATTAATACACGTGGCTAAAATAAATGTCTTTTTTATTTTATTATGTTTTTTTGTTTTTGTAAAACAAATAAATTGATTTAAAATAATGTTTTTTTTCGTTACAATCCAGTTCAAGACTGGTACAATAAATACTCTATAAGGGCTTTGGGAAGTGGTAACGATGATACAGCTGTTTTCTTTATGTGCTGAAGTATAGCGTCTCGACAAGCACTCTGCAGGCTGGCCACTATAACAAAAATAATGAATGGTATACCAACTATAAAAATTTAGCATGCATAGAGAGTTTAACAATTTAGAGAAGAAGATTGACAGTTCACACTTACATCGGTTTTCAGCCAATGGACCAAGGCAACTTTAAGCTTTTCAAAAAATAATATTGGGGCAGAACAAAAGAAAGTAAATTTGAGAATTCAAATTTTATAAGAGCTTGTAGGTTTATTTTAATGGTGTAAGTTGAATCATTCTTAATATAAATTTAAATTTAAAGGTTTTAAATTGACAATATAATTGATGTTTTGTTAAATTTCTTTTTGCACTTCTTATTTTATTATTTCTTTAAAAAGCTGCGAAATAGGCTATTTATATACTAAGGCTAGTCTGATTAACGATTCCACATTAGGTCAACTGACCGAGAGAAGGATAATAGTATTAAATTTTCATTGAAAAAATGTTTCTAAAATGAATTTAAATGCCTTGGAAACATAAAAGAAATATCAGCTAAATAAGTTTGAGAACTATCATTAAGGAGAAACAAAAACTAGATTCTAAGATAAAGAATGGAATATGGATGGCACTAAAATGGCCAGCAGAGTTGGTGCAGGAGTTTATAGTCCTACGTGTAGCTTACCTAGGGCTATGGGCTCCTTACCATCGATCTTTCAGACAGCGGTCGTTGTGATTGATCTCTGCGCCCGTGAAATCCTCAAGAGAGGAATTATGCGAGCTAAGATTGACATCCTATCTGATAGGCAAGCCGACTTAATGGCGCTGGAATCATTTACCTTTGATTCAAGGTTAGTTTGGGACTGTTTTAAAGCAGTGAATGATATGGATAGACTCAATGAAGTTACAGTAGAGCGTCAATAATCCGGACGTCAAAAATCCGGACCGTCAATAATCCAGATTCAATTCCGGCAAAAAAAAAAAAAAAAAATTGACGTGAATATTGTACAAACATACAAATTTTTGTCAAACAAAACATTGATGCGACAGACTGGGCGGGAGACTGGGCGGGGTCGTCTTACTGCCACAAAAGAATGCAAGGGTATTCTGCTCATAGTAGGGGAGGATGGAGGAGGGAGGGGTAAACAACAAGTCTATAGTTTGTAAGAATTGGGAAGGACTCTGAGTGATTAGTGAACCCTTACTACCACACAGACACGGGTGGGTCGCCTACCTGGCCTTGCCAGCTCGGGTTCCTACTGGGCATTCTACTTTAAGAAATATTTTTTTAAATTTCATTTTATAAGTTAAAACAATTATTACCATTGTTATCTACGTAAAATAACAAGAACAAAGAGTCCAAACACGACTTGCTTTCATCAACTTTAATAAATAAACGGCTATAAATAAATACACAAATAGCACTCATTCATTAAAGTATTGTGTAAATACTGTTCTTATAATATTTGTTATAATCTCATGTTCGTATAAATACTGTTCTTATAATATTTGTTATAATCTCATGTTCGTGTAAATACTGTTCTTATAATATTTGTTATAATCTCATGTTCGTGTAAATACTGTTCTTTGTTGTATGACGTATTATAAATTTAATGAATTGTTTTCTTATTCAAATTTCAATTTAGATATACAAATGATCAACAAATGTGGATGTTTGTATAAACATAGACTTATATGTTTTTTTATAGAATTATATTTCTTTGTATTGTTTCTAACTCCCTTGTAACCAAGGTTTCATCTAAGTCAACTAATAACGAAACCTATCATTTTTTACACTTTATTAATTTAAATATTTTATTTGGAGTATACCAAACATTTTACAGTACTAATTAATTTATCCTCGGGTTCATGGTTAGACTGAGTTTAGTTTTATATACTTCAAAAGCATTGTAATTATATCGTATTTGGTCTCAATTTGCTGAGAATTTTATGTAGATCATAAAAAAACTAAAACGAAAAGAAAAAATTTTGAAATCACAAAGTTGTCATTTTTTATTATGCTCTTGAGTGGGTGAGTCATTGACTACCTGCGAGAGGTAGGTACGGCCTGTTGCGGCAATGCTGGCGAGTGTGCGTGCGTTGGTGGAAGGGATGTTAATCACTCAGAGTCCTTCCCAATTCTAACAAACTATAACTATGTACCTGAACACCTGCCGCTTCCCGTGATTTCTTTGTTAGTTGCGTCTCTTGACTACACGCTGTTACTACACCTGTACTGTATTGTTTTCTGTGTTTATTAAATTGTACATTAACTTCAATCGCCAATCGTTTGCATTACATACTAAAGCGAACCACTTCTGTAGTTCAAAAATCAATAACATACTTTTTTAAGAGCTCTAGCAATGTATGAACTGCTTAGTATTCTGTAAGTACATATATACTGTATTGTATATTACATATTACTGTAGCCTATGTATGTATATTCTATCTTTTAAATACATTATAAGTTCATATTAATTAATAGTTTTATTTATCTGCTTCAATTATTTAACCACTAAAGTGAATTACTAACAGTTTTATCAAGTTTTCTTTTTGATATGAACTTAAACAAATTTAAAAAAAAAATTAATTTAAAATTTTTTTCTTTTTTTTTCGAAAATCAGGACATTTTGATAATCCGGACAGGGTCCGGTCACAATTAATCCGGATTATCGACGCTCTACTGTACTCTTAAATGGATGCCTGGCCATGTAGGTATTAAGGGCAATGAGGCAGCAGACCGACTTCCTAGAATAGGGGGTAAAAAGCCCTTCATTGGCCCAGATCCTTTCGCGGAAGGCCTAAGAGTTATCTTAGAAATGTTGTTGAAGTCTGGACGGAGAAAACTTGGTTCTCACATTGAAACGATGCTCCTGGGCTTAAGCAGGCTAAAATGTTCATTTGTCTCTCTAAGTCAAAAGCTTTTATTATTGGGCAGAAACAATCTTCGACGGATTGTGGGAATTCTTACAGGTCACTGCCCGGCCAAGTACCACCTCAAAAAATTGGGACTGGTCTCGGAAGACTCATGTCGATTCTGCTTCCTTGGGATTGAATCGGCTCAACACCTGCTGTGCGAGGCTCTCGCGCGTAGGATATTTATGGCGCTTGGAAGCGCTTTTGCTAGCTCGGAAGAAGTCCATGGTGTTGATCCTTAGACAATCCTTGGTTTCATTAGAGATCTGGGATGATTATTGAAAGGGGGAAAAGTATACCACAATGGGTCGCAGTGGTGAGGAGACCTTGTAGCCTACTCCTCTATCCCTAATCTATAAAAAAAAAATCCAAGCTACCTAGATTGTACATCCTATAACTAAAATTACAAGTTATAGGTCCCATAGTAGGACATAGTGGGCGGTAATCGGGTTAATAAATCTATAACATCATTATTTTGGAAATTGTAACTAGAAAATTATAGGTCTGACTTACAATGGACAAAAAAATATCACTGTAAACATAAACTCTGTAGGCTATATTTACAGTTAATAAAACTACTAAACACACAAAAAATAAATAATGTGCATTATGTCACTCAGATCTATGGACTTATCCTCCTGGCCCGGTTCGTGACAGAAAAAATGTACAAGATAACATTTAACTTGCCCTCTAACTCATACAGAGTGTCCCATAAGTAAAGGGCCAAACTTCAGGGAATGGTTCTATGGGTCAAAATAAGAAAAAAAAAGATCATGTAAACACCGACCCGAAAACGCATTGTTTTCTAGTTATCCGCCATTTTGTTTTTTGTACAAAATAATTCTTATCTAAAGAACAGTTTGACTGATTGAGTTCAAACTTGGCATGACGTTTAACCTAACAATGATTTATCTCAAGAAAAATAAGCGATTAAATACAATCATGAGTTTCAAAATGGCGGCTGTTTGAAAATTTCAAACCTAAATTACTCAAAAACCGTAAATTTTAACAAAAAATGTCAAGACACCATTTTTGTAGTCCTTTTCATTGTTAGGTTAAACTTCATGCCAAGTTTGAACTCAATCAGTCCAACCGTTCTCTAGATAAGAATTATTTTGTACAACAAACAAAATGGTGGAAATCTAGAAAATGAAGCATTTTCGGGTGTGTGTTTATATGAACTTTTTTCTTACTTTTACCCATAGAACCATTCCCCGAAGTTTGACACTTTACTTATGGAACACCTTGTATATTAAATTCTAGTATCTAAATGTCAGTTTATACTACAGTTCTTAAAACTGCTAAAAAGATTTCCAGTGCTAGGCCCGAAAATATTTATGTAGGCTATTTATAGACCAATCTCACTGCTCAATGTGTGTTCTAAAATTCTTGATAAGTTAGTAAAAGAGCAGTTGTCAAATTATTTCGAAAGCACTATCTTGTGTGAACAGCAGTACGAGTTCAGAAGTGGAAAAATATTTCCGAAGCATTATTTGACGAAACAAAAGTAGGCCTACTTAGGACTAATCATTTTTTGGCATCCAACAAAAACATACTGGTTGTTGCATTTTTTAAATCCATTGTAGGTCAAACTTAGCCTACTAATAAAATAAGCTCTATTGGTATGAGACGGTATGAGCTAAACTGGTGACGGTTAAAGGTATCTGATGCTATTGGTATCTTGATAATAGAAATCAAGTCATGTCTATTTGTGGCGTTACTAATGCTAGTAGATTTTAGTATAATCCAGAGAAATACAGAGCCTACTTTATTTCTTATTCATATAAATATTAATTTTTAAATTAAGTTTCAGAGTAAATCATTTTTAATTGCTGGCAATGCATCAACTTTGTTCATATGGAAATCCTGGAATAAAGTTTTTTCCCAAACTAATCGTGGAGGTAGGCCTACTAGTGCAAATGAGCATGACCATCAATTTGAACGGAAAGAAACAAAACTTCACTTTTCCTTTAAATGTAACGAAATTATATACAGGATAATTTCATTGTGTTATAAAGCTCCCAGATTGATTTATAAATAACAATATAAATTAAGTATAAATTTGCCAGTTCAACGTCTATCAATTCTTGTTATTTATTTTTTTAATATGACGACCGCAGTTTCGGTTTTGCACCATCATCTGGTCACGTAAATACTAAATCTTAAGTATTGTGTGATGAACCGTCACAAGCGACACTAGTTCTTCTCAGATGATGACTTTTAAAGTAAGTTACTCATTCGTATTTATTTTTCCGGGCCTTGAATTGTATTAATTCATTGTTAGAATATATAGACATTATCTCAATATGGGAAGGTTTGCTTCTGACAAAATAATAGCATAGATCATGAAGAATAAATAGATCTTGCATCCATACGGCAGCAGTGTGGCGAAAATTAGGTTGTCGGGAAAATAGTGCATGATCGAGCCGCGAGGTAGCGCTAGGGAGAAATCATTGGTGTTTCACACAGCTTCCGTCGTTTCCATAATAGGTAGCGCCACTATCGTCGCATTTCCAGTGGAACGAAATATTGCATTGGATTGGAGTTCCTATTAGATTATCCAAATACAATGATAATAGTAAACAATTACCCTATACAGCTCACTTACTGTAACAAATCAAATATTCACTAAGATGAATAAAAATGTTTCACAAATTTTCTATCATTAAAAGCTTTATGTCTTTTATTTTGTAAATATGATCGTTATTATTTATCTTTTTGGTGACAGTGAAGTGTTCAGTTTTTTTTTTCTTTAGTGCAACATGCGAAAATAGTGAACTTAATCTGCATTTTGGGAGTTTTATTTTTCTCATAATTTCTATATTTGCCTACTGTGGAAATAGTTTGTGTTTTTAGACTCAGTTTTATGTGTAAATTCAGAATATGAAAAAAATTCCTGCTAATATCTTACAACTCTTAATATCTACAAATCAAAGTACAGTAGGACCTCGGTAATCCGGCCCTATATGGGGATTAGTAAGGCCGGATTACCGAAAATGCCGGATTAGTGGAAGTAAATTAAAAAACTAAGAAATTTAACAATAAACTACATTTTTATTGCTTACGAAAACTATGACAATAATCGTTTGAACTATGTAATGTATAATGAAATTTCGTTAATTAGGCTATTATGAAAAATAAACTGTGATATGAAACAGAAAGGTTCAGTACAGTATGTAGTTTAATCGATGAACAAAGTCACTAAATACGCAAAATGAAAATTTAATACCTACTCTGTACACTTTACATTTACTTAAACAACAGCAAAATGGTTTGTAATGCTTTTCTGCTTCTTTGCATTAAAGGAAATATTTTATTTTATTTTTTCCGCTTACACACTTCCTCAGCAAGGGATATTTAATTAAATTACAAGTGAAAAAACATAGACCAAGACCGGGAGTTGAATCCGGGACGTTCACGTTTCCCAATATGTCGGAAGCTGAAACTCCGTTTTCTTCCGCCCAAGTTATTGCAGCTGCGTAGGCACAGAGCGCCGAGTCCTTGTTAACTGTGTGTGCGGCAGCCGTACTACTCACAACACGGCCTTCGCTTAACTCACTTGCAACAATCACAATGTATTCAACTTCCCGTAGCAAACGCCGACTCACTTTTAGACATATTTTAGAAATTTATAGAAATTATGTCTAGAAATTTACTGACTAATCGGCGGAAACACAGCGCCGGATTACTGGACGTGCCGGAGTATTGAACGGCCGGATTATAGAGACTGTACTGTATTCTATATGAAGTTGGCAATTCGGGAGAACAAGTGGAAGCTTAATAAATAAAGGTATGAGAGTAAGAGATAGTGGAATGACAGGTTTGGTGTATAGCAAGCTCTGTCAATTTATGCCTTTTTAATGTGTAAAACATAACTGTTATAAGTGTAGTTTGTAAATAAATGTTTAGTTTTGGAAGAATTACAGCACAGTGAGTTTTGTTTTGTACCATATGTATTTTTAGGGACAGTTTCCAAGAAAAACAATAATTAAATTGCAAGTTAAATCTCAATTAAATGATTGGTAGTGTGCAAGGTTGACTTAGGACCAGATAAGACTGTGTTTGATTTAATAGTAGGTACTATATTGACTTACTACAGTGTTTGCTTTAATAATGCTATATTGACTTTTGCTGATTTTGATCAACAAGAATAATTTGACATTTCTTTTATCAGAAATTTAATAGTGTATATAGGGGAATTAATGTCACTAATTGCCTTGACTATTATTATTTAGCAATATCTTTGATATAGGCTATAGTTATCAGAGTTTATGCACATGTTTTAATTTTATGACAAAGGTATTAATAAGTAATTTATATAATTTTTTTTTTTTATTATTTTTAACATACAGTAACTGTAATAATGGATGGTAATAACTGTGGGGATTGCCACAATAAAGTAAATGACAGTGACAAGGGTGTTGGTTGTGAAGGACCATGCCAAAAATGGTTCCACACTAATTGCATTGAAATGACAGATGAAGATTATGACGTTTTATGTGCAAGACAGGATTTAAAGTGGTGGTGTCAAAAATGTCTAAGGGATCCAAGTATGCATAGTAACAGTATTATGTCAGGCTCACTTGAAGAAGATAGGAATACTTTTTGTTTGCTTACAGATGAAATAAATACACTAAAAAAGGAGAATATGAATTTAGAGTGTGTTAATTATAATATGTCACTACAGCTAAGTAATGTAGTGTGTGAAACCCATGAGTTGCAAGGCAGGCTTGTGACTATTCTTAATGATTGTCTAAAGAAAGAAACAACTATACAGTGTCTTAAGGAAAAGATTAACAAATTGGAAACACAATCACAACAATATGATATATTGCCTAAGCAAAATATATGCAACATTATGAATTAAAAAATAAAAGAGGTACCAGCTGCAGGAAAGAAAAACTTAAGAATTAAAAATAAAGGAAACAAAACGAAGAAGATAATTGTTGTTGGAGACAGCCATGCTAGGAACATTGCAGGAGAATTGAAGACCATGGTTGAAGGAAACTACGAAGTTTTAGGATATGTTTATCCAGGTGCTCCTATAGCACATGTAGCTGAAAAGGCACACAGTATTGGAAAAAAGCTTATGGAAAATGATGTGTTAATTGTTTTTGGAGGATCAAATGATGTTACACCTGGTAGTAACTATGGGTACAATATTAAAGATGCATTGGAAAAGGTCCTTCCAATTTCGTTTAAATCTAAAATTATATTTAACACTATACCCAGCCCTCCTAATACCTTGTTAAGAAGCCATCTAGTTAATAATGCAAATCAAATTATACATAGACACATCAACTCAAGCAAAAACAAAAAATTGCATAACATTTCTATCAACTTTATAAATGATAGAGTGTCATCATATGATTTTAACAGGAGTGGTCATTTGAATAAACACGGGAAATCAGTGGTGTGTACCAGGCTGATGGAGTTGTTGAGAAATAAAACAAATAAATTAAAGAAGAAAACAGGTCTAGAGAAGTGGTTGGAAACAACTAAGGAACAGGAAGCAAAGAAGAACTACATTCCTCCCTCAAAAACTACCTTCCTCGATAGATGGCTGGTGAAGGGAAAATCATCTCTAAAACCAAGTTCATGTTCTTCTACATTCCCGACAAGGGAACTACAGGACACTGATGATAATGTTGATTCCTGTCTTCAAACTTCAGTGTCTATTTATGGTGTGTCTCCAAATCAAGGTGACTCGGAACTTTCTTTGCCTCATGGAAGTTTAAGGAAAACAAACTGTGCCACTGAGTCTAATAAAGAAACTAACACTTTAGATTTAAGTATAACAGTAAATTCCAGATTAAGTTCATTTTTTTTAGAAAAGAAATAAATGTGAATGAGGTTCAGGGGCATGGTTTTGGTCAGACAGCTTCTTTTAATAATCCGGGTTTTAAAATAATCCATCTGAATGCACAGTCAGCCAGAAATAAAATTGATGAAATTTGTTTGTTATGTAAGGAATGTGAACCAGACATATTGATTTTAACAGAGCATGCATTCAGACAGTATGAAGTAGATTCATTTAATATTCCCAATTTAAAAAATGGGAATGTATTCTGTAGAACTGTGTACAAGGGTGGGGGAGTAATTATATTTTTGAAAAGAAATATTTTGTATAAAAAAGTGACATTAAAACAAGATCTGTGTAGAGAAAAAGACTTTGAAATAACATCCATTCAGATAGTTACGGAGGGTAAAATGTCTATAACAGTGATAGGATTATATCGTTCTCCAAGTGGTGATATTAACTTTTTTTTTCAGGTCTGGAAAATGTTTTAGATCAGCTTGCAAAAGAGAACAAAACTTTTATTAGCATGGGAGATTTTAATATAAATGTGATGGACACAAATCATTTGACTACACAAGGACTCAGAGACTTGTTGTCCGGGTATGGTTTGAAGTGGCTCATAGACTCGCCCACACGAGTTACGGCTACATCTATGACTTCTTTAGATAACATATTAACAAATTTGAGTTCAGATGAGGTTTCAGTTGATTGTATGGAGACTGGTATTTCAGATCACTTTGCGTTGGTGTTGTTCTTAACAACATTATTCCCAAGGCGGAAACAGTTTCGTATAAATGGAAAAGGCTTCTGAAGCCTAATAACATTGCATTCCTGGGATCTTTGCTCTCGCTTGAGGCTTGGTTAGATGTGGAGAGTGCAGGCAGTATGAACCAAAAATGGAACTCTTTTTTGAACATTTTTTTACATTATCTAGATCTTTCATGTCACTGGATTAGAACTAGTAGTAAGAGTTGTAAACCTAAGCCAAATGCATGGGTTACCAAGGGGATTTTGAAGTCAAGGGAAAGAATGAAGTTGTTAAGCCTCCAGAATAAGTGCTCAAATGACAAAAAATGTAAAGTCTTTTTTAGAAACTATAAAAAAATATATAAAAAGGTCTTAAAAGCTGCTAAGGCTTATGAAATAAATAAAAAAATTACCCTTTCTGGTAACATATCAAAAACAACATGGCAAATCATTAACGGCTACAGGAGCACAAATCAAAGCCCTTCTTGGGTTGAGCTCAATGTCAATGGGGAAAAATTCTCTCAGCCTTTTGCTGTGGCTGAAATTTTCAATACTTTTTTCGCAAATATAACAAAGCCAATTTGTTTAATAAAAGACAGCGAAGGTTTTTCCAATTTAAGTAGTTCAATGATGCTCTTTCCTGTGAGTGAACTAGAAATAAAAAGAACAATAAGAAGTTTCAAAGCAAAAACTTCATCCGATTCGTTTGGTATCTCGATGTGGCTAGTTAAACAGTGTGAAAACGAATTGGTGAGACCGCTATCTGCCCTGATCAATGCCTCATTTGAGAGTGGAGAATTCCCACACGTATTAAAAATAGCAAAGGTTATTCCGCTGTTTAAGAAGGGAGAATCGAGCGATGTAAATAATTATCGCCCAATCTCACTGCTGCCAATATTTGGCAAAGTGGTAGAAAAGGCATTTTTGGTCAGACTTATTAACTTTTTAAACAGGTATAAAATTCTTTCTGATTGTCAATATGGTTTTAGGCAAGGTAGATCAACAGTAGATGCTGTTGTTCATTTAATATCATTTATAAATAGTTAATTCTTTGGATAGGGGTGATCAGGCACTCAGTGTTTTTTTAGACCTCACCAAAGCTTTTGATAGTGTAAATTTTAAAACACTTTTTAATAAACTTGAACATATTGGCATAAGGGGACTGCCTTTACGGTGGATTAAATCATATATGACGGAAAGAACACAGCAAGTAGTGATTGCTGGTGAGCAGTCCAACAAGGTAGAGCTCAAATATGGGGTCCCCCAGGGATCAATTCTTGGTCCGGTTTTATTTTTATTGTACATCAATGATTTGTCAACTTCTGTTAATATTGACAATGTGATTCAATACGCAGATGACACAACTCTCACCTTCAGTGGTAAAAGTTTAGATGAAATAGAATTTAGATGTTTTGAGCAAACTAGTGTAGCTGGTCAGTTCTTTAATGATGCGAATTTACAAATTAACTCCAAAAAGACCAATTTCATGCACTTTGGTCTCACTGAAGAGGCTAGATCTTCAGGTGCTAACATCTTTCTGGGTGAAGAGCAACTAGAAGAGGTCAGGTCTGTTAAGTTTTTAGGTCTAAATATAGACAAAGGACTGACATGGTCGGACCACATTGATACCATTTGCGGAAAAATAGCTTCTGGTATTTTTGTTCTTCGATGCTTAGCTAAACAAGGCTGCAGCAAGCATATCCTTAAAACTGTATATTATGGCTTAATATATTCTCATTTAAATTATGGTGTTATATTATGGGGAAATTCAACCAAATTGCAAAGACTATTTGTCACGCAGAAAAGAGCCATACGGGTAATTTCAAATTTGAAAAATGACCAGTCATGCAGGGATGTATTTAAAGCAGAAAACTGCTTAACACTTCCCTGTTAATAATGGAGGTAATACTGTTTTGTCGGTTTAAGTGCTGTACAGCACAAAATAGCGACTACCACACTTATTTCACCAGAAAGGGGAGTGACTTAAGATTGGTAAAACACAGACTAAATCTTCATAAAAAACTACCTGCTCAAGCTGGAACAGCTTTATTTAACAGGCTCCCAGAGTCTATTAAGAAAATAAAAAACAACTTAACTTTTAAAAAACATCTGAAGGATTTGTTGGTGAGAGGTGGCTATTACTCCGTGGGTGAGTTTATGCAATAGAGGAATGAGTCTGGGAAAGCTGTGCCCAGATCCTTATTGGTAGTTTTGAATTGTTGGGGTATTGCCAGTGTATTTTATTGTATTGTGGATTCTATTTATTGCTTGTTTTGTTTCTTTAATTATTGTTGTTGTGTTCTCTGACATTTTGTGTATAGCTGACTGGCATACGTGTTTTGTTCGATCCATATAAGCTATTGTTAACATAAGTTCTCAGTTTTATTACTATCTACCATTATGATTTTCCTTTTATGAGTGATTGTGGAGTAGTTTTGTGTAATTAGATGTATGGTGATTTTTATTATTCAAATTTTAATGTACGTATTTTAAATACTTTGACCATGGCTATACAATTGAAATTTTGTCAACAGCTTTATAAATAAAATGAAATAAAATGAAATGAAAATAGAAAATTGGTGTTGCATTATTTGTGCGGAGACATAATTAATAATCATTGAAAGTGTCGACAAATATAAATAGGATCTTGAGTGATGTTCGACCACCAATTAAAGTGGAATGAGCATATATTACATTTTATCAAATATAACCTAAGGTTAAAAAAAACTATTTCTTTTGTTTTTAAACAGTTTGGTAATATTTTAAGTATCTTTCAATAATAAGATTTGCAATTAACTTGTACTAATAATTTCAGAGTGTATTCAATATACACACATCCTTAACATCATTCCAATCAACAACTCTTTTTAGGATAGGTAAATATTAGAGCTACCAACCTATATTATTGTGTACCTAGTGTACACACGTAGACCCAGGGGTGCCCACAGCAGGGTTTGATGGCTTAAGTTGCGCCATCAAAATTTTTGGGGGGGAATAAATTTTTGGGGTTTTTTTCACAGTTAAGGGGGAATTTTCATAGGCCTATGTTCCTCATTAAAATCAATATAAAATATGAAGATTAGACGATCACTCCCCCCCCCCCCCCTTAAGAAATTAGGAGATAATCTGTTGTTTCTATTGTGTTAAAAATCTCCCACTAATCGTAGTGAAATTGCTGTATTATTGACAGCCAATCATTTCGACTACTACTGCTCGTAGTGCAGTGTAGAGACGAGTCGATAGAGGGTGCAGAGTGTGGTGTGAACAAAGTATAAACATATTATACATATTTATAGCATAGCTGAGAGCCTGCCAAGGTCATTCTGCAAACAATTAATAACTTTTTGGGTGAAGATATAGAGTATTATTCAAAACTCTTCTTATATCAAACAGTTACATATTAGGCCTACTATTGTAGATCTAATATTTAAGTCAAATTATAATATATATCCATTATATTATAGGCCTATAATTTTTTTTCCAAGTACAAATTATTTTATTTAAATCTTTCTCTTTCTGGGAGGTTATAGTTCGTGATTCATAAATATTATCAATAAATTAAATAGGTACAATACCTGCTTTTTTGTCTTATCCAATCCTTAAATCACTATGTGATTACCGCGGTTTCGGGTAACCTATGTACCCATCTTCAGATCACAGAAATAAATAATTCCCTTCATGAGGTCGTCAAAACATTAAAGTTAATACACAAAACAAAAATCACAAAACACGTCACGAAACACATTCAAACACTTTCTCAAAAAACACATTAAAAACATCGATTAGGCCTAATCACGCTAACCGGTCACAGTAAAACTTTTAATACGACTGTTGAAATTGAAATTCATAAATATGCCAATTTGGTAAAAACTTACTACAGCGTGTCAATTGATTTCTAAGGGAATTTTAAATAATATAAAATAACACGTCTTACTGATTGTAAAAAAAAAAAAAATATTCCCGGGAAATAAAATTTATAGGAATTATGAAAGAAATAAAACTTGAAATTGTATAGGTTAAGTTTCGAAATTCCCGCAATATTTCACGTAATTAGGCTATAACAAAATAAATCACTTCACATACACCAAACATGTAATAAATAAATAAAGTAAACAATACTAATCCCAAAAGTAGGCTACCCACAAAACAAGAAAATTAAAAAATAATGTAACAAAACGTTAATAGCGAAATCAATAACAACGTACCATAAAGAACAATAGAAAATTCAATATAGGCCTAAAAAAATGTGTAATTAAAATGGAATTTCATCAACGTTGCCAAATCGAACAATATAGTAGGTTATTGTACTAAAAGGGGTGTGTATAAAACGCTGACCGGTGGACTGGTGGACAGGTAGACCAAAGCATTGAATCTCTTTGTTTGTGTAATAAATTAGCCGAGCGTGTAACGGAGTGAAACGAAATTACATTACCCCTACTACTATTTCATTATTATCACATTAGCCTATATAATTAAAATTAAAAAGAACCAAAAAAGGTTCTAACCTATGCTATACTATTTAGTCACAGTAGGCTAAGCCTATGTTTACTTTTTACTTAACCTGGCCCATAACAGTATGATTATATTTCGTTATTATCACATTAATTTATATAATTAAAATTAAAAACCTAAAAGGTTCTAACCTAACTTAAAGTATTTAGTCACAGTATCTTTAGTTTTTACTTAGCCTGGCCGACAACAGTATGATTATATTTCTTTATTATCACATTATATAAATAAAATTTTTTTAAAATCTAAAAGGTTCTAACCTATAGTAGGCCTATTTAGTTACAGTATGTTACTTTTTACTTAACCTGGCCGATAACAGTATGTTTGTACTTTAAAAACGTATGCAGTTGAGTTGGCTAAACTGTTCGTTTCTACACAAAAGAGAACAAGACAAATCCGGCAACACTGGGAGAACGCCGAGAAAAACATGTCGGCTCTTTACAATGTAAATTCCCAAAAGGAACATTTGATTTGAGTTTTTATTATTGTACTTTCTGAAGATAGTTAAATATTGCTTTCCAGTCATGAGTGAAGTGTATAAATACTATATTTATAAAGAAAAAATTTAAGGTTTGTGTAATTTACAGTAGTATCGATTAACACGCTATTGTAAACTAATACCACCAATTTAACCCTAGAATCGCCAGTGTTAATTAAAATTTATTTTTTGCATTTTTCAAGCATTTTTTTTCTTCAAAAATTCGTCCTACGTAGTAGGCTTAGGCCTAGTTAAATCCAAATCCAAATGTGTTCATAGTTTTTTATAGAAAAAGCCTCAAGAATGTAGACCTATATTATGCAACTGAAAAATTTATTAAAGTAAAATTGTAATAAAAGTTATTAGCTCAGGAAGCAAAAAATGTTTAGTAGTAAGGGAAAATCCAACTTTAGACCTACGTAAAAAGAAGTAAATATTTTTTGTATTTTTTCCAAAATATACAGAAGTTTTGTAAATTAGGCTAGGCAAAGGCCTAGTTCTAAATAGAAGTGTATAAAAATATATATAACAATTTCAAACAATTTTGTTAGAAAACGCCTTTGTTATGTTCTTACTACATAGCCTAACAAAATCAGGCCTATTTTGACAAATAAATTAGAAATTAATATAATATGATTTATCAAAAAAATAAAATTGTATTACAAAAATTGTAGAGACAAAATCCTAGAATTGAACTGTATAGCCTACTTGAATATTTTTAAATAACCTATTTTATAAAACATATTTTCATTTTGTTTCATTAAATTACAACAAATAACACAAAACTCTCACTGACTCGTAGTATACAATCCCAGACGCTGTCTACCATGCTAAACTACAATGGCCAATGCCTGTTTAGACAACTACAATTTTAAAACAATGATTACATAATATGTAGGCTGCCTAAATATACGTTTTACAAAACAATTAAAGTTTGAAACATTTCCTTTTCAATGGGTTTTGTTTTATTGAGATTGGATGATTTTTAGTGGGTGAAATATTTGGAAGGGAACCCACAGGCAGGTTTTTGGGGGATTTGCGCCATGGGCTTCGAGGGGGTTGGGCACTCCTGTGTAGGCCTAACAATAAGTTAATTTACTTTCAAGGTTTTTTTAGTTGACACCACTTCAGCAATAATATAGTGAGTGAGGAGTATTTTGAATGTTTGTCCACAAATTCACTATTTGATCTTAGAATTCAATTTATCAAAATAGGCCTAGCCTACCAATATATTATTACATACTAACCTCCATATAACTGAATTATTCTGACTTGCTTAGTTGTTCCATAAACATCAATAACTGCATACAAAGGTCCTTTCCGCATGGGAATATCCTTGGAGCATGGTCCTTGGTCTTCTCCGTTAATGATAAAATGCATTTCCGCAAAATCTCCACTAGAACTCCTACTTTGTGGTACATAAACTATACCTATTCTACTTCCAACATCGGTTGGTAATATATCTTGTGAAGGAACAGACGTCGAAGGTCTTAATGCACTACGAGGTATTGTTCCCCGAGGTGTCTTAACATTATTAACGTCACCAAGAAAATATTTTGGATCACCCTCAGACTTAGGTGCAAGGCCTACAGTCCCAAATTCATATACACAATTCTGAGTTTTAGTGATTGCATATATCCATGACGTACTCATGTTTGTTAAATCTGGGAGTGCATATTGTGGAAGTGATCCTCCACCAAAAGCAGCTACTTGAGGATCTAATTGTGTCAGTCCTAATCGCATATAACCACTCCAACCTCGTTCATTCTTTTCTATTTCTACTAAAAAAATTTCACCTGGCATTAAAGGTTTTTCACTAAACGTTAAAGCATTAGCAAAACTTGTTTTTCTATAAGCGACAGTATTATCTTCGAACAGCATTATGTTATCTCCATGATATGGATGAAACCTACTAACTAGTTTCTTTGTAGTTTTCTCTTCCATTGTAAAAAATGTTAGTCTTACCAAAAACTTCAAATATTTAATTTAATAGTAAAATCTTTCCATTACTAAAATGAATTACCATCGCACTTTTGTTTACACTTACACATAACATCCTCACAGAAGTTAGACCGAAGATTAAGGTTAGAAAAAAAAACAAACAAAAGACAAGAAGCGACAAAGTGACTAAAAGACTACTGTCTAGTCTACTAATCATGTTGACTGTGCATTCTGCTAGTCTACTGCACTTATCAACCTTTAACATACAAACAAATCCATATAAATATAAGACCTGAACCTTAAAGTAATAATAAATATAATCAATGTAAACATTACATGAACTTAATTTTTACTAACGAAAGAACTAAAAATATAGATTATAAATATTATAATTGTGTTGATTTAACTGACGGTTATAGTACTAAACCTAATTCATAAATTGAATTTATTATGTTAAATATATTATCATGGTCATATCACTTGTCCAAATTTTTCTAACTAAAGTAAAAATAATTTATTTTTCTCATTTTACTAAGTACTTGGCGTTGCTATTTTAAGCAACCTGTATAAATTAATAATAATTTGTTCATACAAAAGTACTGACACCCTAATAATAATAGCGAACAATATTCACAGCTAATAAAGCATATTTCACAAAATAGTACGGTACAATATGCTTTTTTTGTAACAGGTTTAATTATATTTAATATAACAATTTTCAATGTAAGTTATAAAGAATGTATTATTATAAAATAATAAAATAGTTGTTATTACTGTCCAATAGGCAATACGAAGAGAACCATTTCAAAAGTATTTTTTTACATAATTATGGACAATATGGTATTTCGAATCCTTTTATTGGTGTTAGGTTTTTCATGTTTTATTCTTCTCATTGCCTTCATTAGTCTGAATATAAAGTTTAGTTAAGAAATTAGGGGAGGGGGATAAATAAAAAAACATGAGCAAGTGGTAAAATCAAGCTTTTTATCGGTAAAGTTTTTGTCACCAACGAAGCTGATCATTTGTTATTGACTACGGTATGTATATATTAAATTACAGTTTGTGCTTATGGTAGATTTTTCAACTAAAGATTTTTATCACTATTTATTTCCTATAAAAATAAGTCATTATAAATCAGTTTTGGAAAATTTTATTGACGTGTTAACTGGTTCTAGACTTGCAATTATTACATTTTGTGTTTACTATAGTAAACACAAAATGTTTTAAGCAACCTCATATTAGTACTAAAATGATTTAACTTAAAGATAAGTTACTGGAAGTAAACTTCATAAATTCTGTTTCCTCTTTAATGTATGTGAATAAGATAATAATATTAAATAAATACGAAAAATATAATACTCCATTTCAGAAGATATTATTTCATTATCGCTACGCGCTACGCATTGCACTCAAAACTATAGGCATATAAATTTATTGGTATTTCTGTTAAGCGTTGTTTTTGAAAAGGTGTTTTGTTTTAATAACTTTTTATAACAACAATGCTTTATTAAAAATGATTTATTAGAATTAAAATTATTTGGTAATAATGAATTGTATGTACCTACCAAGATAATCATGATAATGCGTAATAATACTTTTATTTTATTAATGCTTTACCAAATGTAGTAACTTTCTAATAGTGTTTTTGTGCTTGGATTTTTACAAGGCCTCTTACATGGAATATAGAATTAGTATTCTATATACCGTGGCCTCTTATATAATAGCTTATGAGTTATTTGATTCAAACTTGGAGTCACTAAATTTCTAGACGTCCTTATGTCTAGCGCCTGGGCCTGATTAACAACAAAAACAAAGACACTTTTACAAAATTACGTTAGGCATCACGCGCACCGAATATCTAGATCTACATCTTTACAATTTTACAGTACAATGGCACCATTGTAATTAACTTGACAATTATATTACATGTAAATACTTCATTGGCACATCTCTATTAGATTATAATGGAAACAAAACTTCTTCCAGTTGGCTTACTTTACTTTTTAAGTTCACTCGTTCTCAAAGTAAAAGCAAGTGATGAAGGACTAAGTAGAGGTTAGTTCAACATTGTTTTCATTGTTGTAAGTAGGCATTATACCAAAAATTAACGGCTTGCAGTAAATTTTATTTGGTTGTATAAAACTATGCCAGTTAATTATGGTTGTATAATTATTATTACCAGTTTTATAATTATTTTCCAACATAGATTATAAAACTGTTTTATAGATTATTTGAAGTCTCAAATGGTATCTATTAATAGCTTAATAGAAATAAGTATAGACATACATAACTCAAGCATTATTTTTAATGATAGTATCTACAAAAATTACGTTTAAATAGTTATAGGCTATACAAATATATTATTTGATTTTAAGTTCTAGCTTTTATTCTGTAAGAAATATATTGTTTAAATGTGTATGACTTTTCTTCAACCAGCCCATTCAAGCTTATAAATTTATGGTGATTTACCAGGAATAGCCTAGCATTTTGTCTGTTTATACCATGATTTTCTTGTCGAAATATCATCAGCTGAAGAATTTTTGAAACGAATATAAGAAATGCTACCAACTTAAATATTATATATGTTTACAAATTGGAAACATACTGTGAATAGAGACTAACTTATAAGTTAGTTTAGTTCAAGTTTTTTTTTGTTCTACTGCGATAGAATAAGTAGTTTTAGCCTATTCTAAAATTTCATAAAATTTTCATCATGTAACAAAGTGATGTAACAGTTGTTTAATGACTTTAGCTCTAGGCCTATATAGTTGGAATCTCCAACACAGGTTAGAGTCTAGTTGCTCACTTTAATTTTTCTAAGCTAGCCTATGTGGAAAAATATTCTATGTCTCCGTTATTTTGGCGTTAATTTACTATTCGACCCTAGGCTGATATTTTTGCAGACGACGTTTTACATTCTACTGTTAAATGTTGAATACAGGTAAACATACTGTGACTATATACTATAGGTTAGAACCTTTAGGCTATTTTTTTTTTTACTATTCTTGCATTTCTGTTGCCATAGGCTAGACCTAGTCTAGGGTCAAATAGTAAAATTGTTATTTTAACTCCAAGAAAGTAAACACGACAACAAGTCAAGGAATGGAATTATTAGATATTCATTTAAATTTGTATTTGTAGTCGCTACTCAGCCATTCCATTGTGACGGACAGGACAAGCAGAGAACTAAATCGCTTTAAATTAGCTCTTTAAAAAATTTATTATGGACTGTAACCTACTGCAGTCTTTTCACCATGGTTTAAACTTTTTTCAGTTCAGTTTTTTTAAAGTTATTTTTAAATAAGTAAGAGTTATAGCACTTTTATTACATGTGACGGACGGGATGTAATTTGGACACAAAAATTGTGTGTAACATTTTCGCTAAATTTGTCTGTGAATTATAAAATAATAATCTTTTTTTAAAAATGGGGGCTTGTTGCTAAAGTAGTTTTATTAATAGCCATGTGCTTAAGATTCTGTTCTTACAACTTTGTGCTAGGATAAAAAATTAAAACCTATCAGATGACATGTGACGGACGGGACAAATGGATTGATTGGGTGTAATGATGTCAAATCATTATTTAATTACATGTTTTATTGATGAACATATTAACACAACTATCTAACTCAAATCTACGTTAAAATAAGAACATTTCAAATTTGTAATCAGGCCTAAATGGAATTGAGGTTTTTTCTTCTTAGTAGGCTACAGTTTGATTGGCTTCGTAAACTTGTAAAAAATTCTATCTCTAACTTCTTTTACTTCTGGCTCTTTGAATAATCCATGTATTTCTGAAAAGGACACTAGGCCTACATATGCTTTAGAAGAGTCTATTTCAAATACTTGTTCTTTAGTTTTGTTCTTCTGTACTAAGGTCATGAACAAAACCTACACGTTATTGTCCTCTTCTACGCTTCCTTGTGTTATTGCCAAATACTTGTGAGTTCTCTTCTGTTTACTTTCACTTACAAGTTCTACTAAGATAAACTGTCCAGCTTGTATTTCTTCTTTGTTTATAGGTTTAAGACTTAAATAAGAATCTTCATCTTCAGAACTATACACATCTGAATATCGCAGCTTTTCATTTTCATTCATTAAGAAGTCAACAGACTCAATTTCAGAATCTTCATCACCAGTTCCATTATCAGAAGAAGGCTGTTCATCATTTGACTCATGACTTTTCCAAAGCTCTGTTAGTTTAAGCTCTGATTTCACAGTAATTCCAGCTACAATGCTTCCTGGAAAAAGTGTAGAAGCTCGGAAATAATGCCTAGACTGGACTTCAGGATTAGGTTGTACTGTTGCCCATCGAGACGCCAACAACTCTCGACACTCTTCAATATCTTTATCATCAACGTACATCACTTTGATTTTGTTTGACTCGCAAACCTTTTGACAACAGTGAAAAAACTCTTCAGCAGAAGTAACTGTTGCTTGTCTGGTTTTTACTTTTTCCCACACCATCCTCTTCACAGTGCCACCTACACCGTCCACTGCCCCCTTCCCATGTGAGGTAGAAAAGAAACACATCTTGAACCTAACATATCTTGAACCATTTCCATGGCGTCTCCAGTAGTACCCTCCACACGAGTTATAAGGGGTCGTTTATTAACCTCTTCCCACTGCTTCCAGAACATTTGAGCCTCTAGGTCATTGTTCAGACTAAACATAAAGACATTTTTATCTTTGCATTTGTTGCAAGACTCGGTCATACATGCTTCACTTGTTATGTTACAACATATCTTGCCCAACAGTTCTTTACCTGTAGCTGGAAAACCTACAACATCTTTAGACAACGACTCAGTTAAGAAATTAAAATTTGCATGTAGCTTACAAACACATACATTGTGTGGCATTTCTGAGCTCAATCGTATCTGGCTTGGTCTAAGGGAGTAAAACTTACTCTTTTTTATACCAACACAAGTGGGATTTTCCTTAACAAACAAAACATAAGCTTCTTTGACTGTCATAATCATATGTCGAATTTGTAATTTTTCTTTTTCTCCTGTATCTTTACTTTTAACCGTTTTGCAGTCCCTTTTTCCAGGAGCTTGTCTGCTGACGGTATCATTGTTATAGAAAGCTATAACTTTTTCTTCACTTCCCTTGGACAAAATGACAGTTCTTTTATGTTTATTTTTTTTAATAAACAAGCATTCACTTTCAGGCAGTTGTAAGTTTTTATAAATTAATTTTCTAACAACAGCAAGTTTTTTTGAAGGACTTTTAGGTAAAAATTTCTTTGCACGAACTACAGCCTTTCCTAAGCTTTGCTTGTTAGAAAAGGTTCCCAACTCATCATTTTTATCACAGAGAGTTAGTTTTTCTTTTTGTTTCAACCTATATTTTCTTTTTCGTTCTGTTTCCTTAAGTCTTTTTAGATTAAGTTGTTTCTTACCTGCACTTGTCGAACTGACTATAACTAACTTGTCTTTTTCCTTAGCTCTTGATTTTCGCTTCCTCTCCGCATCTTTCTTCAAACTCGCATTCCAGGCCTCTTTGTTCATCTTCTTTTTTTCTCTGCTTCGTTGCTTCCTAAGTCTTGCATTCTCCCTTTGAAGTTTTAAAAGTTCATTTGGCTCCATTACGGAAAATATTCAAGTTATCTGGAACTAAACAAAGCAAAGTTAATTTTGAGTGTAAATAAATATATTGTACAAGAATACAGAATATCAATGTCTATTTGATTGACATAGCATACTGCAACAAACGATACCATAAAAGTAGGCTTTGGCCTACATTTATAAAAAACCAGGATTATCATTTTAAGATTTCTACTTCAGAGAAATAGACATTGTAGGAATATTTAAAAGAAAGGTTAGCCTTGGTTTAGCTCACAATAGTAGGCTAAGGCCTAGGTAAGTTGTACCCTTCAAAAAGTCAAATTAATTAATAATTTTTTCAATGCTGAATTTAAAACATTGGGTTATTAGATGGTTGTTAAAAAAGTGTGACGGACGGGACAATTTTCAACAATGAATAAAAAATAGAAAGGGCATTTTAAAAAATTAAAAATTTCGAGGTTAGGTTTGGATTACTCAGTAAACAGAAGATTTATTGTTGAATCATAGGCCTATATGTTATTTTTATTAGCTTGTAAAAACGAACTTTCTTACCTTGTTTGTGACGGACGGGACATTCAATCACTCTTCACAAACAAGTAAAAATCTGTAAATATAACTGCAAATTTGATAGTACAAAGTATGTTGCTGAAAAGTGCAGAAAGAGCTGGTTTCCCTCCAAAAATCAGCTGACTGAAATTGTGCCATATGTTAAGTGAGTTTTTTGTTTTAATAACCAATATTTTCAAGCTGCATAGCAACCACAGAGTAACAAGAAGTGTAACCATGGTAAAAATATGTTTAAAAATTAAAAATATGATAAAACATTATTGGGGGTTGTCAATACACTATTTTTATTGATTATAAACTTAATTAAAATAACAAGAAAAATAATTTCCTTTTTACACTTTATGTCCCTGTCTCTGTGGAATGGCTGTACTATGTAATTTAATTTTGTTGGATGTAAAAGCGAACACATCTTTTCACTAACAAAAATCATGACGATTTTATTTGATTGGCGAAACAAGTGTGAAAGAAATTATTAAGATATTTTATAGCAGTAGGACTAATATTATTATTTACATTTTTACTAATAGCTGCTGTGAATTGAAAATTTGAGTGAATAACTTACTTTCATTTTCTTATAGGCCTAAGCATACATATACTTTAATAGTTAGGCCTTTAGCCTTGGCCTGGATGTGTTGAACGAAAATTCAGTTTTTTTTCCAGGGTTTATTATTATATTTAAAAAATTTAAGTTGTTTTTGTTTTTTCAGGTTTTGGAGATAAAATATCATGGTTACCTTTAGAGAAAGGTTTAACCCAAGCAAAATCAAGCAATATGCCTGTTATGTTAGTGGTGCATAAATCATGGTGTGGGGCATGTAGATGTAAGTACTGTATAGTATTGTAAAATACTACGGAATCTTTACTCACTTAATAATTATTAACTTTCAAATTTGTTACTACCAAGGTTAAAATATAACTTATTTTTAAAGTACTAAATTGCTAGGTTTGCATAATGTGTACAAAAATATTTAACCCTAGAATCGGCAGTGTTAATTAAAATGGGTTTTTTGCCGTTTGCAAGCATTTTTTCAAAAATTTGTCAAATATTGTAGGCTAGTTAGGCCTATATCGTAATCCAAAAGTGTTCCATAGCTTTTTTGTACCTACAGAAAGGTTCAAAGAATTCATGCCAGTAAAAAATGTATTGATGTAAAATTTACAAAGTTATTAGCTCAAGAAACAAAAAAATGTTCAGTAACAAAAGGAAAAAGTTCAACTTTAGGCCTACATAAAAAGTAGTAAACATTTTTAGTAATTTTTTCAAAATGCACAAAAGTTTTGTAATTTAGTTCTAAATAGAACTGTATAAAAATATATATTAATTTCAAATTTATTATTTTGAATACATCAGTTTTTATGTTCCTATTACAAGACTGCTAACAAAACTAGGCCTAGTTTGAATTCAGTAATTTTGGAATATATGCTTTGCCCAAAAATGAAATATTATTATAACAAAGTGTAGAGAATAAGAACTGTGTATTCTTATAAATGATTGTTTCATAAAAATATTTGACATAGTTTCACTTGAATCACAAAATTTGGTCAAACGAATTAACCCTATACGTGGCTGACTGCACTAAGTAACGTTCTCTCAGACGCAAGATGCAACCATTTCGAACAAATGCATAAATTTACTTATATTTGCATATTCGATTAATTAATATACTCAAAATCATGCAATCGTAATAAAACCGGGACCGTTGGAAAGCAAATTAATTAAACTTTAATTTTTGTATTTAAAATTTTTTGTAAAACATATATTTACATAACGTAATCATCGTTTTAAAATATACAGATCGGGTTACAGCTGTTTCTGCGCGTGAATTTGCATACAATTGTACTGTTATTTCCCACTTCTTCAACCTCCAAGACCATCTACCAAGAAATCAAGACCATCTCTAGTATTTCTATCAAGATTATAAAGATACCATTTGAAATTGATAAATGTTTTTATATGGTTCTATTTAGAACTAAATTACGAAACTTTTTTACCCTTATGAAAAAAATAACAAAAAATGTTTACTACTTGTTATGTAGGTCTAAAGTTGAACTTTTACCTTTCGTAACTGAAAATTTTTTGTTTCTTGAGCTAAATAACTTTTACAATTTTACATCAATAAATCTGTTAATTGCATATATGAATTCTTTGAACCTTTCTCTACGAAAAAGGTATAAACACTTTTGGATTGGGATAGAATTACTATTTTTGGCGAATTTAAAAAAAATGCTTGCAAAACACTACAAACCGGCTTTTCAATTTTCGCTATAACCATGCCATTTCTAAGGTTAAACCCCTCACAGATGCATCCTAAACATATCCTGCCGGATGTTTAGGAATAAAATCGTAACAGTAAAATGTGGTTTACTTTACACGAAACGAAAGATTGAAGTTTTTATCTTCAAATCGATATCATATCTATCCAAATATATCGAATTGTAATAGATATTTTGATTGCAAAATGTGCTTTCTCATTGGTTGAAAACTGTCCAATTGCAAGAGTTTACAGAAAACTTTATATTTTCAGAATTATAAAAGTGACGACTGATTGGGAGGTAGTTTTAGAAAGTTCAAATCTTGACGAATCCAGTGGTATCTTCATATTATTTTCAAAACAATTCTGTCGAGCGATATTGAGCCTTAGAGAAGTGACAAAGTAGAGTAATTTCTTTGTGTTTTTTTTCGCGCAGCATTAGCTTTTTAGAAAACTACAATTTTAAAACGATGATTACATAATATGCAAATATACATTTTACAAAACATTTGTAAATACAAAAATTAAAGTTAGAAACATTTCCTTTCTAATGTTTTTTTGTTTTATTAAGATAGGATGATTTTTAGTGGGAGAAATATTCGATACAATCAGATGTTACAAAACTGCTGTCTCGGCTCGCAGAGAGACAACACTATAGTAGGGTTAAATATTTGAATAGCCAACAACTGGCTGACCTGAACTAAATTGAAAGAACTTTGTAAAAATGTATCATAAAATTGTACAAACATTTTCCATACAATTTTGAAGTGATTTTCTTTCATGAAAACAAAATTGTGATCTATGACAATAGTACAATTATTTTATAAGCATTAATCCCAGATTTATTTATATTTATAGGCTAATATTATTAATTACAGATGGTGTTCTTTTTTATGTTATGATATTTTCAAAAGAGCTGAAAGTGTTGTGCTGTGCTTGGGTTGTAGTTTTTAATAATGATTCAACATAACTCAAGAGATTTTAAGCTTTGTGTCGAGGCGAGGTATTGAACCTCCTTCAGATGTATTGATTTCAAAATGGAAAACACTGCTACAGGAAAGTAGGAGTATAGAGAAAAAGTCTTGTCTCTAGTCTCTTGATTCAGATGTAGAGGAAAATGTTTGTGCTTCTCTTAGATCTACTGCCAAACTAAATTTGATTTGAAAAGTAGCTCTAAACGCAGACATGCCAAAATCCTCAGGTCACACACAATATCATTAAAATATAATTTGAAATTTTATAAGTCATTTCTTAATTTAACCCTAGAACTGGCATGGTTAAAGCTAAAATTGAAAAGCCCCTTTTATAGCGTATTGCAAGCATATTTTAAAAAATTTGCCAAAAATAGTAAATGAACCCAATCCAAAAGTGTTCCGTAGCTCTGCTTTTTTGTAGAAGAAACTTAGAAAAATTAAAAATTCAGATATGCCACTAAAAATTAGTTTCTTTTGAAATTGTAAAAGTTATTAGCTTAGGAAGCAAAAAAT
The DNA here is from genome assembly GCA_018207615.1 of Philaenus spumarius. NCBI lineage: Eukaryota > Metazoa > Arthropoda > Insecta > Hemiptera > Aphrophoridae > Philaenus > Philaenus spumarius. Next base: position 61,817 of record JAGFPH010006236.1, read on the forward strand.
GTTTAGTAACGGAAGGAAAAACACAACTTTGTGCCTACATAAAAAATAGTAAAAGATTTTTGTAATTTTGTTCAAAATGCACAAAAGTTTTATAATTTAGTTCTAAATAGAAATATGTAAAAATATATTTCAATTTCACAATTGTTTAGTTCAAAATAATACTTTGAACACTTTTACTACATAACCTGCAAATCATTACTAAGTTCAAAGTGACTAGGTCTAAATATTTTTTACTTCAAGCAATGTTTTTTTATACCAAAAATTCGAGAATGAAATGTAGAATCGAATAGCATTCTACCCAGTACCAAATAACTTTACATTTTGTAATGAAAAATCAAAATATCAAATCGGCAATTTAACCTAAAACCTTATTTCTAGGCTATCTTACTTCTTCACTTACCATTTTATTAAAACACCGTTATAAGCCTAATTTCACTCAAACACAATCTACACTTATTTATTTATAACTAAAACACAATATAACACTATTTTATAAACTGTAATAACCATAAAATAACACAAAACAAATGTTATAACTGAAGTCAACTATGACGGGCGATGTTCTGAAATCTGTTCAGTTGTAAAGCTTTGTTGTACCAACCTATGAAATCTAAATTTATTGAATTGGACATAGATAAAAACTGTGAAGTTTTCTTTTTAAAACCATATATTGTACATTTTAGGGATATATCGAATAAGACTGTAAGAATCGATTCTAAACAGGCTTTCTTATTGGCCAAATCTATGACCAATTACAAGCTTTTACCGTATATCCCGTAGAACAGCTGTTTTCAAAGTAAAATGTGATTTGACGACACCGTTTTAAAGAGAATCGTCTGTTGAATTCAATGCTGTTATGATCTTCTTCATAAATGACTTCTGTGAGGAGTTGCAAACCGTTGAAAATGAGACAAAGTCTTGATAGTATACGGGGTTCATTGATGCGTGAATCACAGCTGATTTGCATACTAAAATTTTGAAACGGTGGTTACATATGTAAATATACGTTTTACAAAAAAGTTTTAATACAAAAATTAAAGTTTAATTGATTAGCTTTCCAACGGTGCCGGTTTTATTACGATTGGATAATTTTAAATGTATTAAATAACGGAATATGTAAATTTATGCAAATTCTCGCTATTGTTCGAGCTTGTTGCGTTCTACGCCCGAGAGAGCGTCCCAAAGTGCAGTCTGCCATTTACAGGGTTAATAAACTAATATTTTTTAATCCTAATAAACTTGTGTGAAATTAATGACACAATCACACACATCGGAGTGTTATCTACCCCACACTTTATATTGCAGTTTAAAAAAATGTATGAGTAAAAAAGGTTTATGTTGGTTGCAATTAGTCTTTTCCATAATAGTTCAACATATTTTAGCTGTATAAAAAAAAAAAAACTATAAGTGATTTGAATAGTTGTTGATTAGACAGTTTTACATTTTTCTTCTGTATTTTAAAGTGTCATTAAATAATAACTAAATCTGTTAATGCCACTGTTAATAGTTTTTACTTTCATGTGGTTAAACAAGACAGAGCAGTGAAACAACTGAAGATTCAGTCATAGGTTAATTATACAAATTTATTAGTAAATCACCTTACAGTATTGGTCAATTTATCCAGGTGTTTAAATGATTTCATAAAAACTTTTTTCCAAACCAACAAAATTTTTATAGAGGCTTTTTACAATTTTTGATAAAATCTAAAAAAGAGTATTATTTAAATAGATAGGAGGTGTGATAAAAAAATAAGGTGAATAGTTTTATTGCAAAGTAATAAGCTTACATAGAATTTGATATAATCACCTTCAATGTACTGTCCTAACTGTGGCTAGCGATGCACTTGTCCCAACATTGAATCCATGATTAGAAACATTCCTGGAAGGCTATTTTTTGGAAAAGCTTTCATCTGTTAGGTTGTGGCCATCACAATGGTGTCAAAACGTTTTCCTTTTATCACGTTTCTTATTTTTGGGAAGAGCCAGAAGTTGCATGGTGCTAAATCTGGTGAGTAAGGCCGGCCACACACTGCAGCAGTCAAGGCGAGGCAAGGCAACGTAAGACAAGTCGCTCGAATTGCCTTGTCGCAAAGCGAACACACACAGCAGAAGGCGAGGCAAGTCAAGGCACCGAAGTTTTGGCGTGGTTTCATAGTTCAGTACAGAGCGGTGGAAGTCACGCGACTTTGCGCATGCGCGGAACGCTTTGACTAAATGACTTTTGACGAAACATAATTGTTGTCTGCTTCGCTTTTTGACTAAAGGCGCCTTTCCGCCTCGCCTCGCCTCGTCTCTTGCAGTGTATGGTGCTCCGTAAGCGCCTATGCTTTCTCTGTCGCTCAAGACGCCTTTAGTCAAAATGCCTCGCCTCGCCTCGCCTCGACTGTTGCAGTGTGTGGCCGGCCTAAGGCGGATGTGACAGACAGAAACACTTTTTCCGGCCTAAAACACATAATTCATGTGCATGGCGCGTTGTCGGGATGAAGAAGAAAGCCATTAGCCCACTTTTCTGGTCTCTTTCTTCATAATTTATTGTATTTACCTTTTAGGTCTTTTTAAATAATCCTATTAGAATGTTATTAGCCACGGCCGTTTCATCTACACAGAGACATCAGCAGGCTTTGCTCTTGTCATGAATACAAACTTCACACATTAAAAACACATAAACACAATACACATTTAAAAAATACTAAAGTCACTGATTTTACTAAAAGAGTTATAATAAATATAGTTTTATGGTCCGCATGCATCCTACTAGTTTGTCTTTATTCAGTTGACTGAATTATTTATCTTACTCAAGGCATTAAGTGTGTCATATATTGCGTTGGAGGCAAAGTTCAATTTGTCATTTAGTAGGATGTCAGGATGTTGCTTGTTGAGGGAATACATTTGGAACTCTTCTAATTTATCTAGTAGTTTTCCCTTTCTGCTCTTATGAAGAATTTTAAGGTTGGACTCGATATTACTGTAATCATGGTTATTGTTTATGAGATGTTTTGCATATTTAGAGCTTTGGTTTAATGCTGTTTTATAGTTCGGTATGTGTTCGTTGAATCTTTGTTGAATCATGTCTGTCCTATATATAATTTATTACATGAAGGTTGGTATGCTCCTTCATCAAACTCATCTGATGTAGTGGTTCTGGATCTATTTCTATTTATTACATTCTGGAGTTTATTACTGGTACGGCATGTTAAAGAGTATCCCTGTTTGCGGAAAATATTGTTCATTGAATGTTCAAATTGACTATTTTATTGTATGGTTATATATTTTTTGGATTCTACAGGCTCAGGTGGTATAAGTGGTTTTTTAAATTTGAGTTTTTCTCTTTATTTTTTTTGTTTACTGATGATACATTTGTCGACAATAGAGGCATTGTATCCATTGGCAGAAGTGATGCATTTGATCAAATTTATTTCCTTGATAAATCCGGCATGTTTCATAGGTATGTTTAGTGCTCTAATTACAAAACTATTGTAAGCTGCTAATTTATAGGCTCTTTCTTCACACATCGTTTCACAAACTTCCAGTACCCCTTGTTAAATTTGAAGTTTACAGTTCTTCCCTTTGGAACAAACTCTGATCGCGTCCCACACTATCGAAAAAAAACAATGAACATGACCTTTGTGTTTGACTTTGACTGACGTGCCTTTTTTTAGGGCGAAGGGATTTACTGGTTTTCCATTGAGAACTCTGAATTTCCATCTTAGGGTCACAGCCATAGACCAAACTTACATCTTCAGTTACAATTTAGGCCATGAAGTCTGGATCTGCATAAAAACCATCCTTCAATTCAGTGCAAACTGAGATACGATTTTCCTTCTGTTCATCAATCAAGACAGACAAATTTTGCACTCATGTACGAGATGTTAAGTACTTTGGTAAGATCTCGCCTGTTTTTTCATAGTCATTCGCCTGTTTTTTTGAACAAACAACTTTGGCGAGGTCGAAGGACCGTTCCTCGTCTTCAACCGACTCATTTCCGCTTTTAAACCACTTGCAAACAGTGTTCAGAAATTCCACATTATCGCCATACACTGAGTTTAACATTTCATGAGCTATTTGGCACTCCTTTTTTTCAACTTGAAACAAAACTTAATGCATTATTCGAAATCCATATGCTCGGCAGACACGACTTCACTCTAGCGGCTCTGGAAGGTGACTGACAAGTGAGAACGTGTTCAAACTTGACACTGCCTGTCTCATCAGATCAGGCTACCGGACATGGAAGTAGCATTAGCATTTGCTATAAAAATTCATAAACCATATTTTTTAATTATTCCTTGTACATTTATAAAAAAATATAAAATTTAAATCAAATTTGCAACATGTAAAATGTCTTGTTCTGCTTCATTGCCTTCGCCAAAAATTTATTAGTTATCACTTTCATACTCATCCAACATAGGCAGAATCCTTGCTTGTTCTCTATCCAAATTATGAATTTTTGGAGTTTATTTAACTATGCAACTTAAAGTACTTGCATCTAGACTACAGTTAATAAAAAAACCCTAACAATTAACTAAAACAAATAAAAACAAAAAATCTGCATTTTGTAAATGTGTACCCGTATCTTAAGCACATGCATTAGGTGTAAATAGCCCTGGCCGAGTTTAACAATGTTCACTGAATGACAGCAGTGTGCAAACTTGTTGACTTTGAGTCAATTATTAGAGGGGGAAACAACAGAAAGGTACCTAAAATGCCGCCAACAGAAACAAAAGAACTTTTGAACTTTGTAAAGAAGAGAGACTTTCTGGGATGGATTCCGCCCTGGCGCATGTATATGAGGTGTAGCCTAATAAAGTTATAAGTATGGTAGAACTACTTGTTTTTTTATTGGGATATTTATTGCCTAAATAGTTAAATATTTGTTGAAGTTAAAAGAGAACCCAGAAAATAGTTGTAAAACAACCTTTCAAACATAGACCTCCCTTTTCTTAACGGGTATTCCAGAGCACTCAGTAAATCCCCCAAATAAAATTTCCCTGCACAAGAGCAGTATATGCAACCTGTAATAGGTGATTAATTGAGTAATGCTGTAGTTTTTATTCTTAGGCATAATTTTGAATTAGTAGGAAGACTATTTGGTATTGATCATGTGGACAGTATAGACTTGCATTAGAATTGTTGGTGTAGCTTACAGGATGAGATAGATAGGAAAGGGGTTGAATCGGACAATTGAGATTAGATAAGGTAGAGTAAGGGGTCAAATGCTAGCCTAAGATCTAATTGAATAGTACAAGGATTGGCTGTTTATTTAATCATAGTACAAATTAATTAGATCTAACATTGTTATCTATATATATAAAATTCAATGTATGTCCGTCTGTTTGTACGTTTGTCTGTTTGTACGTTTGTCTGTTTGTATGTTTGTCCTTTATGCGTTACCAAACCGTCCATCCGATTGCTTTGAAATTTTGCATAGTAACACAGGTTAACCCTGGGAAGGTTTTAGGCCATTTACCGAAGTCCTAGGACATTAGGACTACGCCCCAGTGGCCCTCAAAGTTTCAATGTTAATCTTATGGAAGGTCAATCTTAAGGAAGAAGAAGAAAGATTTCTTTAGATTTTATCAGGGGCACAAAAAAACAGCTGTTCGTATGAAAAGCTTAAAACAGCTGATTTTTATCAACAACTGATTTGGATCAAAAACTGAATATAATTTTAGGTTAGGCCTACAATGAACTAAAACACCAATTACCTTAATATATATAAAAGCCAAATACCATTCACTGACTGAACACTTAAAAAGAATACAATTACGTTAAATAGACTGAAAATACCAACCACCACGGGCAATGCCGTACGGGTCAGCTAGTGTAATAATAAATTAATCAATAATAATTGTTATTCAAAGTAATAATTTATAGTCTGAAATGTAAATATGGTCAAGTTTTTCTTATCTAAGAATTTTAAGTTGCCAAAATTTTTAAAAATCAAGTCAAACGCAGTTTTTGTTTAAAAAAATGTATTAACTCAAAATTTTAGATAAATACTGTTGAAAACTGAAGCAGAAAAGAACAGTAGTTGTGATGATGAAAGTTAATGCCAACTAGTAGAAATAGTGAAATAGCTAATTGTATCATCTTTGTAGAATAGGCGCAAACATTTGATTGACGTTGAAACTGAAATAATGCTCTTATAATATGTTCAAAGGAAGCAGAGTGGTCTTCTACAGTTAAAACCACTGACACATATTGCATTGGTTTGAACCTAGGTACTTTCTATCGATTTACCAGCACTATAGAACTATACGCTGCTTCCCCAAATAAAGAAGCTAACTGGCAGATGATAAGAAGGAAAAATATATGTATCTTATCTATTGAATGTGTTAATTGATCTATAACTTTATTTGTATTACTATATTCTTTAAGCTAATATTTTTCAACTTAAGGGTCTGCTCCAGTAAACAAGAAAGCAACCGGAAACGCTAGCACTTCTCTCTATAGCCCTATCTCTATTGCCTCATATCAAACCATTTTATAAATCCATCTTTTGTAATTGAGTGCTGAAAAAAACGGATTATTCTTTATAAAATTGCGGTTCCGGCTTGCATTTCACTTTTAATAACTTTTAATTTAAAAGTTGAAACTTGGTACTTCAAAAATGTCAATTACGTGACAAATGAAAATTAAAAAAAAAAAAATGTAAAATGCAAAACGAATTTGTATTGTGACTGTGCTTAAAATGAGACCTTGCAAACAATTTTATGATAAAAAATAAACAAAATAAATAGTTTGAAATTTAACATTGCTCTTATGGGATAAAAGTCCAAGATGGCCACCACTACAGCAGATATTTAAGTTATTTTATTCTAACAAAGTAAAAATCAATAAAATTAATTTTGTTTTCCAGCACTGAAGCCTAAATTCGCAGCATCCAAAGATATAGCAAAATTAAGTGAACAATTTGTTATGGTCAATGTAGAAGATGACGAAGAACCAAAGGATAAAGTGTATTCACCAGATGGAGGATACATTCCCAGGATACTATTCTTAAGTAAGTTCTCACTGTGTCATAACAAAGTGCTCCCCAGCCAGGATCATATGAGCCGGCACTTCTTCTTATTGACAGATTCTTATTTAGGTTTTTTAATGTTCATCCCTACTTAACCACTTGTGTTGCAAAATATTGGTAGTTTTTTAGAAAAAGAAAATATTGCTTGCTCTCTGATTGGTTTGAAAAAAAATGTTGCTCTTTGATTGGAAGAAAACAAAATGTGTTAAGAGTAGGAAATTCAACAAAATCAGTTGATGAAAATAGCGTCCTTTGTTAGAATTTCCTTCAAATTTCCATTATTAAGTCAGATTTTCAATCTTGTAATATTATCCTGATAAATCGTTCTACTACCACATCAAGTTTTTTCACCTTAAACTAAAGGTGCTCTATGTGGCTTCCTTTGGTGATCTTGCACACATCCCATCGGAGTCAATTTCCTCCCAAACTCGCTGTAGCATTGCAGGAGTAAATTGCGCAGTGGCGGCATAAATTCTCGCTCTAAGCTCAGGTAGAGAAGCTGACAAAGGAGGTACATAGACAATATCCTTGATGAATCTCCATAAGAAAAAATCTAGTGGTGTCAGGTCTGAGGAACGTGGGGGCCATGTAATTGGCGCATCACGGCCAAGCCATTGACCTGGAAAGCAGTCATTCAGAAAATCTCGGACATCAGTGAGGTAGTGCGCCATCTTGCATGAAATAAACATTGCGTTCTTCATCATCCTTGGTGATCTATGGTATCAAAAATTGTTGTAACATGTCCAGATACACTATCCCGTTGATGGTTCTCCTTGGAAAAAAAGAGCCGAAAATTTTATTCTTGCTCAATGCACAAAAAACGTTAAGTTTAGAGCTATCACGAACATGTTGCATTGTTTGTTGTGGATTTTCACTGCCCCAAATCCTACAGTTATGTGTGTTAACCTTGTCACTTAAGTGAAAAGTTGACTCGTCAGAAAAGATTATGTTCATCCTCATCCACTCGATTTAACATATCCGCACAGAAGTTGTTACAGGCAATCTTATCAGTGTATTTTATTGCTTGTAAAATCGTAAATTTATACTCAACGAATTCGTCAGATGTGCTTGAACGACCTGGTGATTTCTTATGTCTTACCGAACACCATGTTTCTACAAAACATTTATGCCACTCATAAATTGTAGGCCTACTAGGAGGACCTTTACCGTACTTAGTATGGAAATTATGCAGACCTGTTGTCGCCGACTTTGATTCTTCGAACCAAAATACACAGCAAGCCCACTCATGTCCAGTGAAGGCAACCATCTTTGACGCAACTGCCACTAGCGCTCGTGGCGGTGCGATTCGGCACTAGCGAAGTACACGAGTCAAAATTTGATGTGTTTCCCTACAAATTTACACTACAATCACCTCTTTAGGTTCTCTGAATAAATTAATATGATTTTCAAAGTTGTAAAGTACTTTTTGAAACTTTCGTATTATATGTTTTAGTTTTAGTTAGCAGTACTATATAGCCCAGGCAACAGGTACTTTAACCTGGAAAAAAATGCGGGAGAGATGAAACTTGGTAATATAGTACATTTTGAATCCTAAAAAACATACAAGTTTGCGACCCCCACCACTTTGAGCTTACGTCGCCATCTTAGAAAATGGTGGCCAAATTCAGGTTTTTCCTAATAACTTCAGTTGGGTGAGTCCTAGAAAAAAAAGTTTTGTATTAAAAATTATAGAGAATTTAATTCTCTAAAACTTTTGTTTCAAAAATTTTTATATATGAAATAAACAGTTTTTGAGTTAATTACCATCTTGTGTTGTGTATTTATAAAAACTGCATGAATGCGCTATTATCACTTGAAATTTATGAATTATTTATTAAATTTTTACTACATTACTGAACTATTATTGCTATATTATTTGTTTTGTAATAATAATAATAGTAATGTTATTATTATTATTCATTGCACTAGCTTCCACACCACTCGTGAGGTAGGTGTTGTTTTTACTGTGGTTTTATTTAAGGGGTGTCTCAAGAAGAGGTTTTAAACATTTGATTGTTTTATAGATTGCCTATTAATGCATCGATCTTTTTGAAACTTCACACACTCAACAATAGAGGCTTGCAACCCTTGTTATGCTTAAGAGGTGCAAAAAAAATTAGGCTACTATGTAAATGAATAAATACAAATTTTGTTGTCGAAAAATTTTCAAAGTCCAAAATAGTTTTATTTTGTATTTAAAAAAGAATAATAATATATGATTTCATTTGAATTTAGACTCTACTTTGTCTTGTATAACACAAATCTAATAATTTTGAATCTAAATTTATACTCGGGTCGTGTTTCATGTGGCTTAGATAGTACTTGAACTAGGTCACGGTGAAACCAAGAAAGACTCAGTACACATTGATGGCAAACGTTTTAAATTTATTTGCACATTATAACCGATGGTTACAAAAAAATAAAAATATCTATATTACTAAAGTGTTAAAAAAAAAATGGGATTCGTTAAAAGTTTCAAAAATAATAAAAATACTCAAAAATAATAAAAAATGCTATATGTGGATTATTCTATAATAATTATCACCTCTCCTTCACTTCGCTAATCTACTCACCTTAAAATACAAAAATTCGTCGCTCATGACACCTCCCAAATCATCAATAAACACCTCTTACTCCTTTACCTCCATAAACAAAAAATCACCATACATCATGTATCTCACCTTGACTCCAATGTAAAATTATACCTTAGCATCACCTTAAACTCCACTTTATAACTCAAAAATAATAAAAAAAAAAAAATGATCATAATACTTATAATAATCCACATATAACTTCATTTATGCTCTGTTAGCATCTGTCTATCCATAATTATTAATTACTATTAAAGATTTATTGTATTAATTTAACTTTCTCAGGGGTGAATACCTGGCTGTTAAAGTACAAGCTAATTGGATGTGCGTGGCTCAATAAAGAAATTCAAGACATCATGGCAGAACAATTATTCGTTTACTCTGACATAATTAAAAAAGATTATTTACAACAAGATATATCAACATTACAAAAAATAAACAAACAAATCAATCAATTATATACAATTTATACAATGTGTTCTCAACCCTAGTTTAAAATATGACGCAATAAAAATCAAAGGAAGTTACTCGTTAGAACAATTAAAAATTTTATATCTGCAGACTAAAAAATGTATGTCCTATGGCCATTATTACTTACTGTGTTATTCGTTGCACTGTTTTTCACCTAGGATTTTGTTATATACACGACTAACACAAAGTACCATCTATCACAACGCACGTTCTATTAAAGCACATCTGGGTGATCTTCTATTACCTCACTTTTCTTAAAATTCACACCATCGATTTTGTTTTTTGAGTTTCTACCAACGTCGAAGCACCTCTACTTCATTTTTAGCTAAGACTTGTTCTTGTTTAAAAGAAAAAACCACACTTTTCGCCAACTTTCACGGCACCTGCCGTCTATAACACACACAGTCCATCCGCCATGTTTTTTGTTCAGCTACGTTCCTTTTTTGTGCAGTTTGTCACGTAGGCAGAAAGTACAAGGCCCTCTCGATCAGTCCTGCTTTAACGCCCGTTGTTTGTACTCTGTTATACTCGCTGATACATATTTTAATTTTCTCACATGTGCTTATTTATTTTTTTTTTTTTTATCTCAATAGTTCTTTAAACTGTCCATTGTGTATTTATTTAACTGTTTCTTTTCACCGTTCGCCTCAACCGCACTACTCGTCAAAATAATTTCTTATATAGTTCACTCACGTTACATACGTTTATTCATTAATATATTTTAAGTCTGCTTTTATCTTATCTACTAACAGTCTGCTTTTTACTTTGTTTACTTTTATTTAAATGATTTTACTTTAATTGTTTTGCGTCACAAAAGAATTTATATGTATACAAAAATTATAAACGTTTACTATTATATATATTGCGTCATTTATTTTATTTAGACCAAACCTCTATGCTTTAGACATTATGGGAAACTGCTGATTTATTATCATCGTATTATTTCTGTTACATGGCTGTCAGTGCTACACGTTTTGAAACGTTACGCACTGCCCTATCCCAACACTGTCCAGTTCAATTTTCTTGTAGGCCTAAGTTACATTAAAGTTTGAGCTCTTATTCTGTTATTTGTTTATTTATAGTTGTTTAAGTGCAGGTAATAAAAGAAAACACTCGCTTACGTGTATATCCAGTTGAAATTTGATTTAGAACACTTGTCTCCATAACGCTTACCAACCTCGTTCTATCCACTCTCCACCTTATTTTTCTTTTTCTCAAAAAGAAAGAACTATTTCACTTTATTCACTGGCAATCATATGCCGAACCACCTTCTTATCCACAAATACAATTCTTTATATACAACTTAACGCACAAAAAGATTTACTTTCAATATATAGCCAACTTGGCAAAAGACATCTTTCTTCCATAACGAACAACTCAGAAGTGCGTACCCACGCCAAAAGCCAAATGTTGCATGTACCGGACACACTCGCTACTGCACATTTTCTTTAATAGTGTTAATATTGAATTTATTTGTTTCATACACCATGTTTTATTAAACATAGTTTTACTATTGCTTTTTTATTGTAATATTCTGATTTAAATTGTTCTTTTTTCTATTTTTATTTTTATAGACATCACAACTTTGGGTGTGCTCACTCACTGGAACTGCTCCATTTCGTTGTAGGCCTCTGCCATTCGCATTAAATTGAATTATGTTGTATAAACTAATTATTCAAAGTTTATAATACATTAATTATGCAGTTTTCTAGTTATTTCACTGTTATTACTGTTGAATATTTATAATAAAAACATCTCAATTTATAATATGACTCTAATTATAATTTTCCAAAATCTACTGTACATCTCTCTTGTTATTTTCCGATCTCAGGGAGAGCTCATGTTACAGGCTTTAAAAATGTTCTGTGAAAATTTTGCAGAAAATGTACAAGTTTAATCTCTCCCGCATTTTTTTCCAGGTAACTTTAATTTTACTACCTGCTGCCTGGGCTGCTAATTATTTTAATAGTATTGAATCTTTGTTTTGCAGTTCTCTAATTTATGTCAATGTTGTTTTTGTTTCAGGCCCAGATGGTTCAGTAAGACACGAGTTCTACAATTCACAAGGGAATCCAGACTATAAATACTTCTACGGAGATCCTGACCACATAGTAAACACAATGAAACAAGTGCTGTCTTCACACACTTCAACTGCCAAAGTACCTGTAATGGATGAGTTGTGATGTTCCTTCTCTTTATATTTATTTGTAAACTATTTCACTCTGTAGAACTTGTTAAACAGTATGTTATTTAGTATTTGGTTGCTAACTTATTACCCTTCATGGAAAAATCCAATCCTGTTCGTCGTAAATGGTTTAAATTTTAAGGTTAGATAGATATAGACGGATGATTTTAGTACATAGAAAATTTTTAAGCACGAGCACTTTGTCTGTCTGCAGATCATGTTTCATATCCTTCTTTTGTGGGACTACAGGTTTTGGAGTGTTAAAACTCCATTACCAGTGTTCTTATAATACAAAAATATTTAATCTATGTTACTGGATTTTATATCTGTTGGGGTAATTTTTAAAAACACAACATAAAGTAACACTTTTAGATAAATTTAAAACTATTACAAACATTATTTTGTTGCAACGCAAGTTTGTTGTCCAAACTTGCCTCAATAAAATACAAGTGATGTGTTTTCTTTAAAAAATCACTGTAGTTAATCACGATCAATATAGTTAGTTGTGGCATAACTGCTGTTAAATTAGGAAATCAAATTTGGTTCGTAAATGAATCGTTTATTTCAGAAACTTTTCAACTGAAAGTTTTATCGAACATTAGATTTATATATATATGCTATAAATATGTGTATTTTTGCTGTAAATACACATTTTAATGCACATTCCCGTCAACTGCCATGTCTCTGTATATGTTTTTTCTGCAGAAACCCGAATAGATAAATTTTCTTATTTGTGGTTATTTTTGTAAGTATATGTACATATATATCTTAGTAAAAGTATGCAAAACATCCCAAACCGGAGACCAAGTACTAATATCTCGTCAGCAAGCCAACCACCATTTGCTTTACTTCCGCCCTCAAACCACAGATATGAAAAGCTAACTGGTCTCTAGCCGAGAACTGGGATAAGGCTTGCCTTAACAAAAACTGATAAATAAACAACACTTTAGTTACTTTACTATGTACAATTATTACATGTACAAATAATTAATGTACCTTGATCAGCATCATCTAGGAGTGGTTATAGCAAGTATTAGAGTTGGTTTCTCTTTCGAAACACTGTATAGAAACTTGACAGAATTCAACTGTTTCGAAACACCAATGGTTAATGTTTCTATGTTCCATTTGTTGAAAGATGAGACAGTGAGAAACTCGAAACTGAACCTGCGCAGTGTTTCATTTGCTTTATGATTCGTTTTTACCATTAGGTGAGGGTGAAGTGGTTTCACTTTCTTAGTAAAATGAGTGAATCGGAGAACACGCGTCACATGGTCATTTTAGTTTGTAAAATATAATTTCTTCATTTTATTATTTAATATATTTCTTTATTCACAGTAACTTTAAATTTTGTACTGTTGAATTCGGTACAGTTATTTTAGTGACATAGTATTAAACTATTGTAAATAAGTTATTGATTATTAATTAGTGTTAAGTTAATTATGTGTTTGCTATTTATATTATATACTTTTTCATTTTAATAAAATCATACTGTAGAAACAAAGATTAAAAAATATTTCAGTTAAAAAGATGATTCATCTGTTCAGGTTGTTATTAAGAGATGGGATGAAACACTGTATCTATGTTTCATAACCTATTTCAGTATACCGTGTACTAAACTGCCTCTGTATAGAAGTTGAGTGTCAGTAGTTGTTTCATCTGATTGACTGTTTCATATCAGTGTTTCGAAACAAAAGAATACTGTTTCTAAATTTTCGAAACATCTTACTGTATCATTTTGCCCAAGTCTAGCAAGAATGCTTGGTTGTTCTTAAGTTTGAATCTGTATAATTTGTACCTACAAGAGGTTTATAATAAAAAATTAGGAAGACATAAAAATAGTGCAGCCATATTGCCTATCTCGCCCCTTCAGCTCTTGCTGTTACAAAAAAATTTTCTCCTATATTTATTGTTTCATGTGAAACCTCGAAAAAGTTTCTTTTAGTAATGAAAAAAATGTTACTTAGTAATGAGAAGAAATTTTACTGCAGAAACCCATCAACTGATAAACTTTTAAGATGTTTTTCAAAAAAATAAACAAATTAAAATAGAAGCAACATCTGTTTTGAGAAGTATTATTCTGATTTTTTAAGAAACAATCTGCATTCATATAAAAGATAGTAGGTTTTTCTTTGTATACTGAAAATTTAAAAAATTGCGCTTAGCGGGTTTCTGAAATAAACTATTCAAATGTTCCAAATTAAATGATTAATAGTTGAAGACATATATGTATTTGTTAAATGTCTCCATTTTATATTCCTAATATGTAATTCGAAGTAAAAATTACATAGCTACAACTATGATAGTACAGTAATTTTGATTTAATTAATGTTTTATTTACCTCAAAAGTTTTAAGGTTTGATGTAAAAATATAGTTCATTGATTAAATATTGTGAGTTAGTTTTTAAAAAATAGAATAAAATATTTTGGTATGAATACATATTAGTTCTTTTTAGGATTCTGTTCCTTAAAGGGAAAAAGGGTGGAGCCAGCTAGATTGTGCAATAAGCATCTAGCCATAGACTACGTTTGTTGCTTCCGTTTCCTGTCTGTGTTCCTGTAATTTCCTGGCAGTATAGTTTTTACCACGGGAATTGAAATGTTTGTTTTTGAGATATTATGTAAGCAACAAACAGAATTTCTATACGTATGAAATGGCTTATTTTACTAAATTTAGGCTATTACAAATTTCAATAGTGTCTAGAAAAAGTGTTTTAAGACATGTTTTATATCAATGGCTTGAACAGAATTAAGTGTCTTCTTACTTCCACAAGTAGTAATTAATCCAGCAAGCCAGAAAATCTTTTTTACCCACATTTTAAATTAACAGCTAAAATGAAAAAATTCAAAGATAATGATGAACATTATAACTTGTAACACTGACTGCCCCTGGAATAGTTGCAATTTAAGGATGCACGTCCACATATTTTGAATTTATTTCCTTCAAAAAAATACATGAAACACAAAGCTGTTCCCAGGAAATTGAGTTTATGTGCAAAAAAGAAAATGCACTTAATCTATGAGTTCAGTGTAACAAACAACTCACAGAATCATCTGTAGCTTAACATTATTAGGTTAAACTCATATTACAAATAATCTTCTTAATTAAAAGTTAGCACAGATAAAATAATAACAAACAAATATTATTCTCCATCAATAACATAGTCTTTAGAATTGTAATTACATAAACAAATACAAGTTCACTTTAAACAAGAGTAAAACCTAAAAAATTAACACGACTAACATAAAATAGCCAGCCCTTAAGTTATTTAAGGAAATAATTAACATTTTGGCAGGATTTGACATTATAGTAACAATGGGTAAAATACTAAGACTCAATATATTGAAATGACTGTTTAAAAATAGATTTATTGTCTTTAGGTAGTCGGAAAATTCTTTGAGAGCTTCTTCTTGTGTTACAAAATCATTATTTCTACCAGTGTTGGCACATTTTAAAAACTTTATAAAACATTTAAAAACTTTACAAACAAATAAATGCTGGATGGTCAGTATTTTTAGTGAACAAAATGATATTTAAGAACTTTCTATTTTAGGGCAATTAAGTATTAATCTAATATCATGAATTTGCAATATTCTATTTTTCAATAAAACCTTTAAAAGTCCTCTCCCCCAACAATGAATTCGATACTGTAGCCTAGAATCAATTAAAGCAAAATACAGTTCCCTTAATACACTGTGTTCACAGATATTCCTCAAGAAATACAAAGTTCTGGTCATGGGTTTTTTTTATGTTGAAATCTGATTTTGTTAATTTAAATTTTCATCTAAAACTACTCCCAAATATATTTTTTTCTATTTCTTCACACATACAGTTTGTCATATCAAAATTTGAAACTTGGTAAATGAGATCTTCGTGAAAGTGTAAACTAGTAACTAAAATTTGCATATTTTGCTTTACTAACATTAATTTTCATATTTGTAGAACACCATATTCTCATTTTTTCCAAATCGTTTTTTAGATTAACCTTTATATCACCTATTATTTTTTCAGAATTAAATAAAGAAATATCATCTGCAAATGCACCTTCATACCCATGAAATGGTGAATTTAGTAATTCATTAATAAAAACAAAAAATAAATTAGCTGATAAAACTGACCTCTGAAGCACATCTGCTTTGATAGTAAGCGGTTTGCTCAACTTTAGTCAAATTCTGACTTTTTGAATTCAAGAGTAGTGAAAGTTGTCATTACTCCAGTTACCTCCAGTTTTGACAGTAAGATACAATGTTTTACAAGATCAAGATCAGTTTTTAAAATCGATTAAAAGTCCTTTTAACCTATTGAGTTGAAACTTTTTAACTTTTGTTCAATTGCTGTTAATTTCCATCCTCTATTTCCATTCTCTTTGTAAAACTGAATTCAGGCAGGTTAAACAAATCTAAATATTTAACAAATCTGATTTTTATTCATTTCTCAAATATTTTAGAAAACATAGATGATAAAGTAATTGGTCTTACATTATCCATTGAAGAAGAACAGTTTTTAAACTTTATCTGGGAAAATGCTACACTAAACCTTAAATTTTGTTGACATCAGTGGTTGCAATAAAAAAATAGTTATTTCGGTGTTTTGAGTTTTTTTTGCAGTACTGTATAGAGATGAGTATAAGACAATAGTTTCACATTAAAAAACAGGCAATCAAACCAAGGGAGCCCATATTTTATTTTCTAAAAATTTTAAAGTTTGAGAAGCCAATTTGGCTGTATAGGTGAAATACAAACCCACACAGCATTGATTCTATACCTTTACACCGTCAATGAATAAACAAAACGCAGCCTTGAGGCTGCACCAAGTAGTGCCCCAGCAGCTCATTCTTGAACTCTTGTAAAAAATAAAATAAGTCTACATAAAATGAAACGGAACTCAACATTTAAAAAATATTCTAATGCTAAACCATTTCTAGGTAATACCGACTTAAATAATTCTCTGAAAAAAGAAAAAAAAAATACATCTACCTGACTATAGTTATTAATATTCATATTTTCCTTTCCCGGCCCTCTGCTCCTGGGTACCAGAGTCATTTTGGCCATGAATCAAACCTCGAAATGCGACACAAAACGAGTAGTCGAAGTTCTTAAACAGTTTAGCTTTAATTTTACCTTGCTATAAGTCATACTAACTTATTTTATTGTATAATTTGGGTGGCTGAAGTTCGTTCCTACAATTGTAATGTATGATACTGTGTGTGGGAGATGTTTGAAAGGGATTTATTTAAGTATATAAAAGCTATTTTTTAGAATTTTGTGATGAGTAGTTTTTAAGATATTCTCCAAAATCTTGGTCCACCACATATAATGCAACTACATTTTTGAATACAGCAATTAATTAATTATGAATACCAGTGGTTTGGAGTACTTATAGTACCATGTACTTTATAGTGGATCCAAATTTTGGTAAAAGACTTGTGAAACTATGTTTTTCATTTGTGTAGTGTACTGTAATGCTGGGGGAGCTTTTATCTTTCACTGGTCCCTGTCCTATTATCAATGTTAATTTATTCCTGTCATGATTATTGTTTAGATCAGTTAGATTTATATCATTTTGTTATAATTTTTCTACAGAACCCGTTGCCATGCCAGTCTAACTTACACTTCTGCAATTTAGTTCTTTTAACTTCCATTCTCTTAATATAAAAGAATCCCACGACAAATATTTGTTATAAATTTCCGACAAGTGACAGAGTTTTCTTGCCAGATATCTCCTTAAAATTAATGTCCTATAATCCATTACGTAGACATGGCTGTTATAATTAAGGATCATTTTCTGGTTTCTTTGGACAAGGAAAATAACAACGAAAGGGTTCATGACAAACAGGATCTACAAACCAACCCCAAGTTTTAATTTTAAAATTGGAATTCATACAAGCCAAACATTTTAAAGTGAACATATATTGGACAAACTACTCAAATCTAACTTTGTTTGACTTCAAAGCAAATTTATTGACACTCTTTAGTAGTTTGAGCACATCATTTAGAAACTTCATGTGTTGCATGTTTTGAAGGAAAAATGTTTTTAAGTAGTTTGTTCTTGTGTTACTGTTTAAACATTTTCCATCAGAGTTTGGTGAAGGAAAGTAAGAGCTTTACTATTAAAATAGTTGAAAATTATCATTGTAATGAACAAGTTTTGTTAATAAATAATCTTTTTATGTTTCAGCGTCAAGTTAGAAAAATGTATCCCAGAAAACAAAAATATCCCATTTGATTCAAGCTAAATTTGAGATGTACAAGAATACAGTCATACAAAATTGTGACAGAAAAATATTAACATTTTTACCTATACAGCATGTACAATGACCACGAGTAAGCTAATAAAATGCATTTCTATCTCTTGTGTACCAAACTTAGAAAGTTATTTTGTTGATTTAATTTAGTCTGAGAACAGTGAAGATTCAAGGTTGAATGGATACATTTTCATTGTACATCAGTTAATTTAAACACAGTTTATTTTAATGATCTTTTGTGGTTGGCACATATTATTAGGTTTTATTTTGAGGAATTATAATCTCATAAATGGTTTCTGGAGGACAGTCCACCACTTTGTTAAACAGGCTAGATTTTATTTTGTGCTAGAAAGTCAACATTCACTCTTACGATCAAAATAAATAAAACTTTAAAAACCATGGTTGGGAGTAATATGAAAATTAAGCAGATACCGTAGTAATGTAGAAGGACATTCTTGACAATAATATATTTTTGCATTTTCAACAAACATTATTTAAATGTAATAAGCATTGTCAAACTCTATACAGTTATAATGTTTTACGTTAAATATATTGTACTTATTACTACCAAATGTTGCTAAAAATAAATAACAATAAAATTAATTTCAATAAACAGATTTTAAAGTATGGTTACCAAATAATAAACGCCAATTCATATATTAGATATAAAAAAATAAAGCCAAAAGTAAAAACATATTCTATTAACAAAAACTAAAAATTTGCTGTAAAAAAGTACATATTTAGAACACAAATATGAAATATGTGATTACTGAACTCTCATATCAACTTATGTAACATGTCAAAAGATTCTTTACATGAAAGTGTTAGTAAACATACTTTAAATTAGGTTTTTTCCTCTATCATAGAAAGGGCTAGGGGAGTCCTCTGGCATGTATCATACCAGCCCCCGTGCAAACTAAGTGCTTTAATTTCTGTGGAAAGAAAATAAAAATCGGCTAACGCTGATTCGTTCGATACGTTCAAAAATGTAAATTATTTTCTATAATTTTTACATGTAGAAGCCTACATCGAAGGAAAATTGTCAAACAACGTTTACTTATTTATATATGTATATTGAAATATATATATCCTATATATTATATGTAGCCTATATGAAACATTAAAATACCACACATTGATTCACTGATCATTGTATTTCAGAAACCGTAATTTCTGAGGTGATTAAATCTAACATAATAATTACTTTTATGCCCATAGGCTTCAAAAGAAATATTTTTAAAATATTCAAAATGTAAAGTGGTAAAAATGGAAAAAAAACTTAACTTTTTTTAACTGTTGGTGATATTGTTTTGGGATTTAGTTTACTCGATTACTTTACCCAGAAAAAGAGGCTTTATCTGTCAAAAAATACATTCCGAAAACTTTATAGCAGAAAATTAGATAAAAACGGAATGTCTGTGTGACACTATGATTTCACGCATAAGCCTAAAGCCTTGGCTACGATACAAGCGGTAAGCGGTGGGCGGCAGGCGGCAGTAGCAGGTGCAAGCGGCGCACGAAAATGATCTAACTGATGATTCGAGTTTCCTTGTTAAACACGGTTGGCTGGCTATGATGCAAGCGGCGGATGTGCATTGGCATAACGCTCGCCGCTCAGTATCAAATCAGTTAGATAATTTTTCGACTGCCGCCCGACGCTCATGGGTTTCTTTACTTTCAACAAACATATGACATTGGTTAAAAAGACAAAATTAAGTATTGTTGATACGTATACGTTCATGGCATACTAAAGTCCATTTATATACAAAATTTCAAGAAAATCCGACGGTACACAAAAAAGATGCTAATTTTTGCGAGTATACTTTCAGAATTTTGTTTCCGTTCAAGGATTTATTTATTTTTTAAACACCATGAATTATGGAATAAACAACACCAATGGATTAAAACTTTCTGTTATGGGACTACTTACCATTGTCATTTTCACAGGAAGCATATATTTTAAAATTACTCCCTCTCCGGGTTATACCTGAATTTATGTTAAAGTCCAAATTTCAAGAAAATCCGACGGTAAACAAATAAGATGCTAA